>MU006252.1:26306-185726 GCA_010093685.1 Ophiobolus disseminans
AACTCCTTCACCTCAACTCCTTCACCTCAACTCCTTCACCTCAACTCCTTCACCTCAACTCCTTCACCTCAACTCCTTCACCTCAACTCCTTCACTTCAACTCCTCCACCTCAACTTGCTTTACTGAGACAAGCTTGACTTGACGAATCACCATGATCTTCCGTGCTTATCCAGAAGAACAAAGGGACCTGCGATGGGCCACAGTCTTTCTCACTACATTAGCAACAGTCCTTCTCATCACCAGGATATATTGTACCTTCAGAAATAGGGGCTGGCTAGGATTAGAAGACTATTTTGTTATGACAGCGAACGTGAGTTGTTAAGCTATACAAGATCGTTGGCATTGAATAACCAATTGCAGTTCTTTCTTATCCTCCTCGCAGTCTTCATCTACAATGCTACGACTTATGGGTTTGGACTGCGTGTGGTTGACATCAAAGTAACGAGGGGCGACATCACAAAAGCATTGAAGGTATGACATAACCCAAAATGTATATTTCGCGATGGTATACTGACATGCGACTGGTAGTTTTTCTGGCTCACCCAAATCTGGTACACCCTTACAAATGGGTTCAATAAGATGGCTTTTGTCGCCCTCTACTACCGCATCTTTCCCATGCGTCGCTTTCGACAAGCATGCTTGGTGCTTGGGGCGATATCAGCTGGTTGGACTATTTCGTACCTCATGGTTTGCATATTTCAGTGCACACCTGTGCCCCGGGTGTATAATCGAACCATCCCAGGGACGTGCATCAACTTCGCGTGGCATCGGTGAGCTTTGCTGAGCATGAGTCTTGAGGTTGAACTGACTCTGTGAACAGGTGGTCAAACGCAGTCACCAACCTCCTCACCGATTTATCCATCTTCATACTTCCCATGCCCGTCATCTTCAACCTGAACATGTCCATGGGCTCGCGGATTGGACTAGTCGTACTCTTCTCCATGGGCTTTTTCATCTGTCTCACGACGGCGCTTCGTATGGCCACTCTGCCATTGACCCTCGCGACAAAAGAGCCTACTTACGAATCTGCACCTACAAACCTGTGGAGTTTCATCGAGGCCGCAGTTGGGGTTATTTGCGCATGCCTGATCAGCCTGCGCAAGACCATTGGATTGCTTTGGCCCAGTAAATGGCGAAGCCAGAAAGGAACATCTTCCGGGCAATATCAGCAATACGGCAGCGGTGTACTCGCATCATATGGATTGGCCGCGTCGCGCATACGAAACGGTATCGGAACTCAAGACTCCAAGCTATATGCCCTCGAGGAGATCAAGACGGGAGGAAAGGGCAAGTCGGACACGTATGCGGATATCAGTCCAAGCGAGAGCCAGGAGCGTATTTTTGGGAACTCAAAAACGGAGGCGCATATCACCACGAACAGGAAGCGAAGTGGCAGTGGCAGCGGAAGTGAAGATCTGGTTTTCCAAGGCATTACAGTGACGACCGACGTCAAAGTCGTCAGAGACTGAGCAGTAGTGCTGAAAGGCTAGGCCACACGTAATGGAAAAGTGCACCTGTCAAATAGATTCAAAATACACGGCCGCATCTTTGGGAAGTTTTGAACACTGCCATTCTTCATCAATGTAGGCGCGATGAAATGCTCGGAGCCTTGAGTAACGCCGTGTTGCCTAACCGTGTTTGCGACCAAAGATCTCGCAGTGTAGGTATAACGATCCTTCCACATGCAAAACGTCGCGTGTAAGGTGGTCGATAGTTTCCCGCCATCTCACCACAGGCACGGCATAGTCGAGGGGTAAGCGCCGCCCCACTACATGCGATGCATGTGCAAGGGTAGGTATCCTCACACCAGCCAGCGGGACCGCTTCATTTGCTCATAATCACATGTAGTTTCCTCTACTCTCGATGCAACATCCCTTTCCGACACCGTTCTCTGGAATTATTTCACCATGATTCTCTCTCATGGCCCTCTTTCCATCGCCATCATAGGCGGTGGCATCGCCGGCCTCACCCTCACCATCGCCCTACTGAAGCACTGTCCCCATCTGTCCATCACGCTCTACGAATCCGCCGCCGCATTTGGCGAGATCGGCGCAGGCGTCGGTTTCGAGCCGGTCATGGTGCGTACAATGGGCCTCATCGATCCTCGCATAACCGTTGCTTTTGGAAAATGCACCAAGGGAAACGTGGTTCCGGAGCCACCGAGATGGTTCACAGTGCGCGTGGGGGATCGGCGAAAAGTGATCGACAATGTGGAAGGTGAAGTTGTGGCGAGAAGGGCGGGACGGGAGGTTCGGCTGGGGGAAGAGGTTTTTGTCATGCCGGCACGAAGGGGGCCGAGGGGCGGTGTGCATCGTGCGCATTTCTTGGATGAGTTGGTCAAGTTGGTCCCGGATGGTGTTGCGCAGTTTAGGAAGAAGTTGGTTGATGTTGTGGAGGCTGAAGACGGGTCAGGTACGCTTCCATGCTTAGTCGGATTCTGCTTGGCTTTGCTAATAATTACAAGGTGACGCGGTGCTGCAATTTGCAGACGGTTCGAGAGCGCAGCACAGCGCGGTCCTGGGCTGTGATGGCATCAAGTCGCGGACCCGAGCCATCGTGCTCGGAGATTCTGACGCCACCAAAGCGGTGTTCTCGGGCAAGTATGCCTATCGTGGCTTGATACCAATGGCGAAAGCCGTTGAGATTATGGGCGACGTCAATCCGAAGGAAAGCCAGATGTTCACTGGTTATCATGGGCATGTCCTCACTTTCCCGATCGCGAATGCGACACTATTCAATGGTATGACTGCATCCTAGTCAAAACGATCATCTGCTGACCAACTTCCAGTGGTAGCCTTTTCCTCCCGGCCATCCTGGAACGAACCAGAGTGGGTTGTGCAGACTTCTCGCCAGAACATGCTCGAGGACTATAAGCACTGGAGTCCCACGGTGGTCAGTATCATGGAAAATCTGCAAAAGCCAGACATCTGGGCGCTTTTCAACCACCTGCCAGCATCTACATACTACAGCACCAAGCCCTTGATTTGTCTTGTCGGCGACGCAGCGCATGCTTCGACACCACATCAGGGCGCGGGTGCAGGCATGTGTATTGAAGACGTCTATGTCCTCAGTCGGGTGCTTGCACAATGCCATTCTAGGGCGGACCTTGAGAAAGCATTTCATGCATACGATGCGGTTCGAAGACCGCGCAGTCAAAAGCTCGTCAAGACTAGTAGAGAGGCTGGCATGCTATGGGAATTTGAAGGGGAAGGCGTAGGCGCAGACCTGGAGGCTTTGGAGCAGAATGCATTGAAGAGAATGGAATGGATTTGGGACCATGATATTGTAGAAGATTTGGAGAAAGCCCACAAGATGATGAGGGCAGAAGCATAAGTTGACTAAACGTGTGCAGTCCAAGCACGTATTTCGCGCTACAATGTTGCTACTCTTTCGAATCAACTCGTTCAAAAGCGCTTGTACCCCTGTCCACTGACGAACGTTTGCTGCCACGGTCCTTGCTCCTTACTCTCAGTCAGTTCGACATAGTGCTGCGCATGGCCCTCGCCACTTATTTTACTGTAGACTGGCGAGCCGTCCTCATTGCGTTCATCGGCATAGTAGAACCTGTCGCGTGTTAATCTCGAGACCCTAGCGCAAGTGCCATTGCCATGCGATGACACTTACTTGAAGCCGCGATCAGCGTAGGCCGCAGCAGCATTCTGCAGCAGGTGCGCCGATGCAGATTTCCCAACACCAGCTGTCATGAGCGGCGCGATTACAGTTCCTGTATTCATGATGTTTCCGGTGTAAATAAATGTCCTGGATGCAGAGTCGGGCAGCTGCTCAAACCCAACCACTGCTTGCTGTGCAGCGGCGAAGACGCTGGTGGTGTTGATGTTCAAGTCTTTGGTGAAATCTGCGAGAGAAACAGAGAAGGAGTTCTTTGGTTGGTTGAGCGTTCCCGCGGCGGCTTCGCAGGGTCAGCATATTGCATCAGATCGTTCATGTATTGCTTTACTTACCGTTGTATACGACTACGCTCGGGATGCCCAACGTCTCCTTGACTTTGGCGAACAGCTCAGCAACAGTTGATGGATCTGATAGGTCAACCTGAAAGCTTGTTTGACCTGGTGCACTGTCGTCCTGTCGTCCTGATCTAGATGCAAGTGCGACTTTGTAGCCCTTGATAGCAAGGGCACGGGATAGGTGTTGGCCGACATTAGGGCCCGCGCCGAGGATAAGAGCAACGAGTTGGTTCGACATGTTGTGATAGCTGAGTAGAGTGCGTTCTGAAATAGTGTGAAAGGACTGGAGTTGAGATTTACTGTAAAGGCAACTTCAAGAGCTTTTTTATACATCGACCATCTACGCACCGTCGGATACGGCTGGTGGTTAGTTGCCTGGGTAATTCGTAAGCGACAGCGGGCGTAAAATCAGTTGCAGACATGCGCCAAGACATGGCCAATCGTAGGCTCAATTATACGAGCACTCCTGCTGCTGCTTTACCTGTCGGTAGTCTTACTCTACAAATTCCTGTTCTGATACCTTACAAATCTCATGTCCGATGCAGCATTTGTAAGCCATGTCTGGGCCAGGAGGGGGCATAGATGCTCGCAACATGTAGCCTGGTTTACAAAGTGATGATCAGGCGCCCAACCAGCTACGGTTTTAGGGCTCCAGCGGTGGGAGTAGCGTAATGTTTGAGTTCCGATAACGAAAAATGCAATTGTGGAAAACTTGAAATGGTCAGGTTGATGCTAAAAGGCATAGAGATATCGCTAACACATGATAAGAATGTAAAGGACGACGCTCGGACAATCAGGCACCCTCTGCCCTGCCTCGACTGCTCTCTCGACTGGAGCGTCTTATCACCTGCGGGCGAGCTGCAGGGGAAGTGTCGCGGGTCTTGCCCTCTATTGCACCATCACATGGCTCGCCGTCCCCTTCATCATCGGCCTCGGTCATGCTCTCGGCATTGCTCAGCATGCTTGCTCGTTTGCTCTGCCACGGTAGATTGCTCTCGCTCGTACCCGGTCTCGAGTTTGAACCTGGTAACTGGGGCCTCCGAGCTGTCTGGGCACTTCCTTGCGCGATCTTGGCAGAGCGGAGTGACCCCTGGCGGGAGGCAGTGGTTGTGGTGGAGCCGGTCGTGCTGTTGCTCCACCGTCTTTCGCGGCCTTCGATGGGGCGGAGGCGGTCGTCGAGGTCTGGTGTTGGCGTGGTACTCCGCGATGAGCTGCGCGAATGCGACCCATCTCGTCCCCTCTGAGCCTGCAGCATACTGGGCCGTCTCCTCCGCGACCCGGTGTGCGACAGGCTGTGGCTGTGGCCATGGCCGTGGTGGTGCCCGGTCTTCTCCACGTCGCTCGACCGTCCGGTCAGGCCCCGGGCGCGCTTCCACCCTCTCCACCCCGTCCACCAGAGCAGGCCGCCTTCTTCGCGTGCAATCTCGCGCTGCCTTGCGCGGACGCGTGTCCGGAGCTCGAATCGTCGCTCGTTCTCCTTCTCCCAGTACTCTGCGCGGTACGTCTCCCAGTTCTGGCGGAAGTCGGGGGTGAAGGGCTTCGGCAGGAGTAGCAGCTTGATGTAGTCGCCGCCGGGCGCGATGTCCTCCTCGGCATACTCCTTGCCGTCTTCGACGATCTTGTGGCGCGGGCGACCGCCGCCGCCGTCGAGGCTGTGCGACTTCTCCTGCGACACGTTGATGAAGTGGTATGAGCTGCCGCCCTGCTCGCCGCCCCACAGGCCGCCCGAGAAGGGGCGCAGGAACAGCAGCCACTCGAAGAGCTCGCGGTACCAGGGCCCGCGGATGACGACAATCTTTGCATTGACACCCCGCAGCCCACGGTTCGTCACGCCAACCCACCGCCGCGGCCACCGGACGCCGCGCTCCCACTGGCCCGTCGCCCAGAACAGCAGCGCGGTGACGAGGCCGGTGATGAAGCCGACCTTCTGCAGCATGTCGACGAGCCAGTACTGGCTGCCGCCCAGGCCCTTGCCATCGTCGCGCGGGCGGAGGAAGATGAGATGGAAGAAGACGACGAGGTAGACGGACAGCAGCGTCAGCACGAACGTGTTCTGGCGGCGGCGGGCGCGGAGGGTGAGGTACTGGGAGCGCAGGGACGCCTCGAGGATGAGCAGGTTGAGGTAGATCTGCGGCGGCGAGCTGGGCAGGAGCGACGTCGGGTCGGCGATCGAGGGCGCACGCGCGTGTTTGAGCGTCGAGAGGCGGTCGTTCGCGTCGTGGGGCGTGTCCATGAGCGTAGACGAGTAGGGCGGAGGGTGCCTGTTTGCGGCAGCTGCGACGGCGCCGACTGATGTGTGGGGGGCTGGCGCGCCCTTGACGAGCTGGTCTAGTGATTGTGCTTGCGGAGCCATTGTTGGTGTTTGTTATGGTGGTGACATGTGAAAGCGGCTGTCAACGAGTGTCGCCATGTGTCCTCCCTTAGATGACACACATTGACGATGCGATGGCTTCAAGTACTCGTCAACACGCCGAAAGAATGCAAATTGAATGAGGGGTAGGTGTGGGTGTAGCGATGCGTGGTTTGGCGTCTGCGCCGGAATGGCTTCCTCGATGATGCAGCCGCTCGCTTAGCGGGAGCGGTGAAGACTAGGATTGCTGGCACTCACCCTACCCCACAGCACTAACACTGACAACCCTCACGTCTCCAGTTCCCTGCAGTAGCTTTGCATACGCCATGTCAATTCCACAGACTATTACGCTTCCACCCCCTATTGTGCTTCGCTGGCTGGTTCGCATCAACAGTACACCATCACCTAATACCATCGCAGGATTGCGTCTGAATTATCAGAGAACTGGACTCAATCGTACCCGGCTCTGCCCTCGACGACCCCGTAGGCACCCCCGCCTCGCCCAAACATGACCCTCAAATCGCCCGCAATACTCTCGGGCCGTTCCCACGCAACGAAGTGCCCACCGTGTGGGTACTCGTGCGCGTAGACCACCTCCCCCAACGTCGGCCCCCAGGCCACGGGTAGCCGTACAATTTCCTTGGGAAAATATGTGAGCCCCTTGACGAAGTCAGATAATGCTACCGTTCGATTCAAGTTTGCCTTACCAGCTTCACCCCGGGCAAGTATCCTCCCAGCCCAAGCACCACGTCTCCTCGGAGTGATTCGTAGTATGTCCGCACGCTAGCAGCCGGTCCCGCGCGACTGAACCAGTACATACTCACCCAAGTGCAAATCTCGTCATCGGTCCATTGATATTCATCGCTCCAGTAATGCAACTTCTCATATATCCATGCGAGTAGACCAGCAGGACTATCGGCAAGAAGGTATCCTACAGTCTGGGGCCTGGTCGATTGCACATTGTGGTAGCCCATGCCTAACTTTTGCAACTCTTTTGTCCTTGCAAGGCCAGCGGTTTCGGCAGGCGAGTACAGATTTAGCACGTGGCGGAACAAGAAGGCAGCGAATGCGAATGGGGAGCTGGGAGATGGCGGGGGCGAGGGAACCACATTGAGATGCATTGCCCTGAGCGATGAAGGATAGAGCTGAGCCATGGCCCGTGTGATGACGAAACCCTGATACCAGAGTGAGACAAGCAGTGGATGGAATGGAGGAGTCTCACCCAGTCGCCGCCCTGACTAACATATTGATCGTACCCCAGTGCAAGCATCAATTTGTGGCATGTCTCCGCGTACTGTTTCATGCCAAAGCCCGCCTTCTTCACCAAGGATGAAAATGCATAGTTTGGCAGTTAGGGCGCCACAATGTGAAAGGCTGGTCCGCTCGTCTTCTCGACGTCGACGAGAAGCGGTATGAGCTTGGTGACTTCGAGGAAGCTTCCGGGCCCTCCCGAGTATTTAGCTCAAATAATCACAACACATGAGGATTTCTCAAACTCACAACCGTGGACGAAAATCAATGGTATCGCGCCTTTGACCACACTAGGCTGATGCAGGAAATGTATGTCGATGGGATCAAAACCGTTTACCTCAATACTAGTCTCGAAGTTTGGGAGCTTGTTGATTTCCTGCTCAACTCTGCGCCAGTCAAATTTCGTCCTCCAGTATTCAACGAGTCGAACAACATCTGGTAGCGGAGTGCCGCTTTCCCAGCTGATGTCGTCCATTGCCTGTGGAAAGCTCGTGTGCTCGAGTTTCCATGCCAGTTCTGTGAGGCGTTCCTCGGGAATGGAGACGGTAAAGGGGCGTATATGTGCCATTGTAAATGTTTAAGAAACGCTCTTTATGATCGCCGTATTCAGTGGTGTTGTCAGTTTGTGAGGATGTCTAGGAGTGGCTATCCCCACCAACAATACGGCGTAGCAAACTGCGCCACTTGCAGCAGCGGAGCAGGGACCCGATGAGGAGGGAGTGATACATGGCGGACTGGAGCGGACGTCTAATCTAGCGCCCCCGTGCATTCTCACTTTGGAAGGCACACCCGTGGACTCAAGCGCGGTCATTCACCGTCTCATACGCGTTAGAACTCCAGAGTAAAGATTCCACAGACCTTCAATTACAACAGCATTCATTATGCAAGATATCACCAACCGCTGATATGCAACCATCATACCAAAACTCAAAGCTCTACAGACCCAGAAACGCCGACCCAATGCTTCTAAACCCACCCATCTAATGCTGTCGCTGCTTCTTCACATCCTCCATCTCCTCGAGCATGACGCGGTTGAACTGCTCCCACCCATCCAAGTATACGTGATGGCCCGCCTTGTTGATGATGACGACCTTGGCCTCCCCGCGGTCGCTTTTCTTCTCTTCTGGCGACGCATTCGCTAGCATGCGTTCCCGCTCCTGCTTGAGCTTCTCCTGCGCAGCGAACCCGCCCGCTACGTCCATCCAGTCGTTTTCGCCATACATGAAGACGATGGGAAGTCCGTTTTCTCTTGGCGCGGACGAGGAAGATGCGCTGGTGTCCACGGTGGGCGCGTCATGCGGTTGAATAAACTGCCTGCCCACGCCCTGGATGCGGCGAATCATGGGGCTGCGCGCAAAGGCACCAGGCGCAAGGAGGTAGGCCAGTGCGTACTCTGAACTTCCTCGTTGCCGGAACAGGGCGTAGCTGTAGTCGTGCAGCGCCTGGGCTTCCTCCTCCGGCAGCATCGAGAAGCGCCGACTCGTCCAGCCCGACACGAGACGCGGGCCGATGGGACCACTCCACCGGACGAAGGTGAAGGGTGAGACCATATTGGCTTCCCAGAGGTAGTACAGCCAGCCCGGGAGGCGGCGTTTCTGGGGCTCTTTGGCTGGTGCGGCGTCGGCTTTCTTGCGCTGGTTCATGAAGTTGTTGTTGTCGGCGGTGGATGGCTTGACGCCGTTTTGCGTGTCCGACGCGTCCTGGGTGAACTCGTTCGCCATAGTCGAGTCTTGCGGGTCGGGCACGTCGTCGTTGACGGCATAGGGGTCTTCCGGGATGCCGACGGGCGAGGCGAGGATGAGCTTGTTGAGGTGGCCCGGGTACTTGAGGGCGTATGCGACTGCGAGGTAGCCGCCCAGGCTGTGGCCGAGCAGGGTGAACTTGTCGAGGCCGCGCTGGATGCGCCACTCCTCGAGCGCGTCGATGAACCACGACTCGGCCTCCTGGACCCTGCCTTCTTTGTCCTTGGCGTGGATCTTGAAGGCGGGGCGGCTGCTCCGTCCCATGCCCAGCAAGTCGAGGGCGTACACCTTCCAGCCGGGGGCCCGCGAGAGCGACTCGAAGTTGCGGTAGAAGAAGCCCAGCCCAGCGCCGTAGCCGTGCAGCATGACGAGATTCTCTTCGACCTGCTCACCCACGCGCTCGACCGAGAACTCGTTCAGCGCGCGCCCCTTGCCGCTCAGGTCGACCATCTGCGAGTTCCATCGCCGCGGGCCGTACGGGTCGTTGAGCGTGTCTGTCGTCGTGTGCGCCTCGGGGCTCTTGGGCGGCGCTGTGACGTCTGCTGCGGCGCCCGTCTGGGTGTGTGTCGGCGGCTGCTGGAGGTGAGGGATGAAGGAGAGGACGCGGTGCTCGGTGGCCATGGGCGACTGGCCGGCCCACCACTGGCTGAAGCCCTCGGAGGCGCTCAAGGGGAACCAGCGAGCGATCCTGCCTGGCTCCTGGCCCTGTTCTTTTGCCCGCTGGCTCGCCAGCATCGCCTGCTGCCCCCGCTCTCTGACCTCGTCATTGCCCTCTTGCGCCGCCATGCTCGCGTTGCCCCTGCTTTCAATGCGTATCGGCGCACTGCTCAGGCTCAGTCCGATGTAGCTGGCGCCCCCGAAGCCTGCCGCCTTCTGTATGACGCTCGTTGCGCGCGGTCGAGCGAGGAGATATAACCGCAGCATGCGCCACGCGGGTAATCGTGAAGAAGATATCGTGCCGGTGATCAATGTCGCTTCACACCTCAGGGACCCCGAGGCGCTGCTGCGACAGTATTTATTCAGGTGCTGACGTAGAGAATCGCTGCCGCCTACTGGTTGACACCTGTCGCTGTCCGCCACACGCCGTCGGAGATAAACGCGGCCGATACGCGGACGAGAATTGTACCGCCTGATTACCTACATCGACATTCACCGACGCTCAACAGAGTGGAAATGAAAATACACTATCCTGTGTATCTACAGATTTTTAAAATGTAGAATAACTTTTTCATACGTACATGTAGTCGCCAAGCTTAGCTTTCCCCCCGGCTTTCACGAGTTACTAAGAGACAGCATGCAGGCGTCGACAAATGCTTAAACAGTTATTCATTATTCATTCCCTCGTAGACTCGTCATATAGTACAAATATCCATCTGTCCCTATGACCCGTCTTTCGTATATATACATCGCCCTGGACACAGACAAGGATTGGTCGAGTCCTCCAAGTTGCGCTTTTGTCGTGGCTGTAGAGATGAAGTGTCCTCCGCACCTTGTCGTGTGCATTCTCTTCATATGATTGAAAACTGTACGCCAAGTTTATCGACGGCTTTTCGTGAAGTATCGAGGTGTGGTTCACTGTCGTCATCTATTCACCCTGACCCAGCTGATAAAACCCCTCATTCCCGACAGCGCTCGCTGGTATTAAGAACTCAATATCGTCGGATTCAAACAAATGGCTTCGGTTCTTGCGTCGTGCGCCCGGTATAGCTGCTGTCCACAGTCTGCATCGACAACCTTGGATCCGTCTTGGTTAACCGGACACCACCATTCACACCGTAAGAACTTCCAGTTTCGGTTCGGTACGTCGTCACTGGTCGCTGGGGAATGTCCATCCGCTTCTCGTGCAAAGTCTCGTCGCTTGTAATGGTTCCGTCATTCTGCTCAGTCATCTCCGGATCCGGTTGCTTCTTCTTCCGTCGCGTGCAGCAGCATGTTCGATTGTACGGATAGCACCAGAAGAGCCACGAAACGACCCAGATGAGAATAAACACTGGGATAATGCCGATGCCAACAATGAGCCCGATGGCTGTTGTTGAGATTCCTCCACTAGAACCACTTGAGAATTGGCGTGCTACAAGGTGACTAATGGCTGGCATGATTTCGTTGATATTCTGTCCCCGAGGTATAATTAAGAGGCGAGTGACGACGTGGCTAAGTTCTTGATGATAGATATATAGCCCGCGGTGTGAATTTATGGAGTAGCTGCGAGCTCACAAACGACAGTGTCACTGTGAAGGCACGAAGAGGAAATGACGAGGACGGGAAACGCAGGTACGAGGGTCACCAAGCATGACCTGCTTCACTGTCGGCTTCTTTGTACCGGACCAAGGCGGAGCAGCTTAGTGGGCGTCATGTGGGCCATCCATGGTACATTTAGCGGGTGACGCACACTAAATCCATCCTGAGGCCCTGCGTGTCATGGCTTACGCACTGTAGAAAGGCCAGTTCCAGGGCACCAAGACGCTACACATTTGTTGCAGAAGCCGCGAAGCCGAAAAGTTGGAGAATGCTCAGGGCAAGTGGTGCGAACAGCATCATTCCGTTGTGGCCTGGCAGCGTTAGCCTTGATACGTGCTAGTGGGCCGGGTTACGCGGCTGGATTCGATGACCGCATAGAAAAGCAAGGTTCATGACGGCCAAGTGCCGCGTGCTCCTCGGCGGCTGGGACCGCAATTGACTACTGAAACTTCCGACTTCAATACCTCGAAATAACTTCGAGGTTTCGAACTGGACATCAGACGGAGCGTTGCAGGCCTTCTATTGCTGTCGTGCGACAGTGAAGTTTCGGCACGTTTGCCGGTGCGCAGAGCCGGGTTCTGGGAAACACTTACCTCCGTGCTTGGCGATTGTCTTCTGGATGCTTCTCGAACCGCATCGCCATACTTCTTGTCTCCCAGCCTCGCCTAAATCAACCACGTGCAGATTCTTGGGAATGCCATCATGCGGCGATGTTGCGTTCACTGCGGCCTGTAATGTTGACTTGAACAGCGCTTCCGTCTCAACCCACGGCATCGTCGTGTCGTTTTCTGCATGCACAAACACGAGCTGGAGGCGTGCGCAATTTTCTAGTCAAGGTCAGCACTAATCCGGCGTTGTGTCGCTCCTCCTGGCTATGTTCAACATAGTGGGATAGCCGATACTCAGCGGGGGCTGGGGATACAATGACTCGACAAACTTACGCGCAAGCTCGGCAAGCCGAGTGTCGCTGTGCCATGTGTCTCGCATCCTGCTACTGAACCAGCCTTGAAAGGTGGATGACAATTTGATGGGAGCAAGAACCGGAACGACTCCTCCGATCGAGTATGAAGCAAAGGCACCTCCTGCATTTGTGAAGGCTGCACACAAGATCAGTCCTGCGAATTCGATGCCAATCTTCATGTAATGATGTGCAATGCCCGAGACCACAGCTGTGCCGAGTGAGTGTCCCAGAAGCACGATGCGGTCTGGCGAGATCCGCGCTCTGTTCAGCGCCCAGTCAACGACTGCTTCCGCGTCACTCAAAAGACCAGTTTCTGAGGGTGTACCCGAAGATCTTCCAAAGCCACGGTAATCGAAAGCAAGAACAAAGATCTTTCCAGAGGCTCCTGAAGCATACGACCGATATTCTTCGGTTCGTCTTTGTTGAGCTATGGTAGCACTGTTGCCGTGAAAGTAGATGAGTAGCCGCGCTTCAGGGTCGGCTCTTAGAAGCCTGAAAGCGAGCTTCTCTTCGATATCATCGACGCCAGCCCGTTCGGTAATGAAGTCTTCAGAATGTTTGGCATAGACTCCCAGTGGCGCAACAAGCCATGTGAATAATTGTTCATTGTCGTTCGTTGTGATGCGAAAGGGCGTGACCTGGTTCTCTGCTCGTGTGAGCAACAGCCAATGCAATATCGTAATTTCCAGCAGGCATACTCAAAAACCCAGCTCTTTCAGGCTCCGTCAGCCATTTGCCAGGGGAGAAGGTTACCCAATGTAGATAAAGCATCTCTGAACGAAGCCGTTAGTCGTTGGTCAATAGCTAGCAAGCATACTTACGCTTCTGCACCCACGGAATACAGCATAGCAATGTCGCAGGTATCCATATTGTGCTCACAAACGATAAAGAAACGCCTACAATAGTATACAGACTCATTGTGAGTCGAGTGTGAAAGAAGAGGTAGATGCAGCAAGTGAGACGTGAGTGGTGCGTGACGCGAGCCTGCCTCCAAGCGTGGCGTGTGCTTCTGCAATCTCACCAAGACGGCAGGTGTTGATTGCAGCGACTTCCTCCTCCATCAAGTCGCATTGAAGTGTTTGTAGTATCCAGCATCTCCGTCGCGCAATATCGCTAGGACATGAATAAGTTTGTAGCTTCTCCGCATTCGTGCTACACGAACCTGCAGCTGCTGCCTGATGCAACTCGCGATTCGAGCCTCATCCGGCAATAAGCTGAGCTCGTCTTTCAACACCCCGCCTCTGAAGTATAAGATCGGGTCGTCGGTCTCTTTTTCAAACAGCACCCTAGACTCAAGTATTCTGCCGCTTTCACACAATGTCTGGCCTCAAAGCTTATCCTGGATCCTGCCATTGCGGCGCTGTCCAGTACCAGGTCAAGCTCAAATTCCCACCTGTCCACGACCCCTCCGCCGCGTCTATTCACATATACAAGTGTAACTGCACAACATGCCACAAAATGGGCTATTTCCACCTTCGCCCTATCAACCCAGCAGAAGACTACATCCTCACTTCACCCACCAGCGTTGACGAGCTAGGCGACTACCGCTGCTTCGCCGAGAAACACGGGTGGTACTTTTGCAAGAAATGCGGCGTGCGTTTCCTTGGGCTGGGCGGATCGTGGGAGCAAGTTGAGCTCGACATTGAGCAATGGGCGGGCACAAAGAATGAAGGCGAGGAAGAGAAGCTGCAGAAGGTGTGGAAGACGAAGGGCGAGCCGAAGATAGTTGAGAAACAGGGAAAGAAGGTTACGAAGCCGTACTATCTGAGCGTCAATGCTGTCACGCTGGAGCCAAGCGAGGATATCGACCTGCGCAAGTGGCATGAGAAGGGTTGGATTTTGTACGTTGAGACTAGGAGGGAGGATGGAACACCAACAGGTACAACGCCGCATGAGGGTGGTATGTACTGAGGCTGCAATGGGCTGAGTGAAGGAAGATGTGTTTTTGTAAGTGCAGATTATCACGGCACGGCATGTCTGCTGATGAAGAGTAAATGCATAATCAACTATTGAGTTTTCTATCTGAGTGGACCCAGTGTGCCGTGTACTTTTCGATGAGGTTAGAGTGGCCTGGATCGACTTGCAATGCTTTGCACACCTGCAGGAACAAGCATAAGTTGGCCTGGAGCGATTCGCAGAGCTTTGCACACCTGCAGGCTTTCTGCCTAACATTCAATTCCCCAAACGCGTTAATCGTAGCCCAGGTTAATCGAAGCGATGCAATGCGAAGGTTGTACATGAGTGCCAACTACCACAGTAGCAAAGGTCAAGATACCCTCAAGTCCTACGATTGTGGAGTGTCTTCTCTACCTCGCCACTGTGGAGAGCCTTCTCGCTCTCGCCACCGTGGAGACCCTTCTCGCTTTCGCCGACCTGGCATTTCATACTCCTCTCCCATCCGCTCCGACTCCTTACCTATACCCTTGTAGCTGTAAGATGGTTTCGGCTCAGTAGGATACGGTAGAGGAGCTTGCGAAACCTTTGCTGAACGTCGATCAATCGCCTGCGGATCCATTCCCAGCCCACCGTACCCACCAAGCCGGCGCTGGTCGCGGATGTTGAGCGAGCTGGAGACTGCATATGTGCGATCGTGCATGGCATCGTCACGGCGGCGCTGCGCCTCCGTTTCGCGGGGGACCACAACTTTGTTTAAGTAAGTGGAGTAGGTGGATGGTGAGACATCGTAGTCGCCATGTGGGGGGATTTGGTGATCGTTGGGTGCCGATATGTGTGAATGAGCGGGCCCAGCGTAGAGATGGTTGGAATCGTGGGCTGCAGGCTCATAAGAGACTGACCCGGGGGGATGGAACTGCTCTCGTGATTCGAATGGCGTACCATGGCCGGAGTAACGATCCATGGTAGTTGAACCAGAGCTGACTGAGCGTCGACTGTCAGCGGATTGACGCTGTTTCCCTTTACTAACGAATGCACCTTTTGTACGGGTCCAGAGCGAAGGTTTGCTGGCATCGGGAGCGTCGAGGGCAGCCGTAGCTGCGTCGTGTCTGACTTTCTCATCAGCTTCAAAGTTCGACGTCACGCTTCGTTCCACATCAAGATCCGCCGTACCAAATGGGGGAGAAAAGATTATCGCACGCGAAGAGTTGCCCTCACGAGCCCCAACCATTGCCGGAGTGATGGGTCTGAGATCGCCGTCCTTGTACTTCTGCAGCTCAGCCTTGGTATATTTGCACTCCGGGGGGCATCCCTTGTGAAGTCGAAGAACGAGGGCATAAGCGATATAGCAAAGAACGATAAGAGCTATCAGGATAATGGCGACCAAGAAAAGTGCGACCACATCGGGACTCCAGTTCTTACCGCCCTTAGGCTCGGGACGGGCATCCGGACTAGCAACGGGAGATGATATGGGCCGGCCAGATGGCCGTGGTGAAGCCGATAATGGGGTGTGCGAATATGCGGGCGCAACCGGGAAGGGATTTGTTGACGGCCCTGGTGGAGCAGAGGATGAGATGGCACTCAGCACTGTTGAGTGGATATCGGACTGAGCCGAGGTGACCGATGGCGATGGATTCTGTTGGCTGCTAAGAGCCGTGGCTGCAGGTGCAGACGGGTAGACAGTGATGAAATCGTAGGAAGTGACGAAAACAACGTTTCCTGACATATCTGGGAAGATTCGTTCGGAAGGGATCGAATTGTGTACCTATCGTTGTCTCAGCGAGACGCAGGAAGAACATGGAGGGTTGTGGTTGAGTATTGTGCCAATCGGTGAAATATAGGACTAAATGAAATACTCTGATGGAAAATGAGATTATGCGTGAACATAAACTACTATGAGGCTATGTTGACGCACAATGCTTGCTCCTCCGCAACACCGGGTGCTGTTGTGTCCCATCACTAATGAGAGTCTGTTTATCTCCAAAACACTGCAAGAGTTTTAGAGAAATTGAAGAAGGGTATGAGGGTAGACAGGTCTACGTGTGTTAAGAAACCAATGGACTCCAATTATTGCAACATCTGGTAGCGGGTCGTAAACACATCACGTCACGTTCGAGTGCCTTGACTAGCTAGTGGTCGCAACCGCGAACATTCCCTTCGTGAAATGCAGTTGTTTGGCGAGAAAAAAAATTCGGAGATGGTAAAGTGTTCAGTTTTCAAACACTTTACTGAGGAAAAAATGAGTTTATTGACGACTTGGTTGATCAACATTAAAAAATGCATTGTGCACAGCCAAGGTGAATCCTTACAAGCACGGTGTCTAGTTTCAATGTCAAACTCACCGTACATTGTACGTGGCACAATACATCGACCTACTCCCGGCGACCGTTATGTACTTTGGAAGGTGTCATTGGCACAGGGATTTTCAATGGAGTGGCTGCACCAATAGAAGCAAAGCTTTTCACTGTTTGTGAGCTATCGCAAAGCGTTTTCGCAGACTGCGTAGATGAACTAGACCAAGTCGATGGAACACGAACCGATTCCAGCTATGAGCGCGATTCGTAGCGGCGGGCTGCATCAAGGAACTCCACGGCATTTGCCTCATGTGCAGGCACCGCGAAAGTGTCAACGTGAGGAATGACTGGAGATGTCGCCCGACGTGGTAGTTGCGAAGACTTATACCACAGCTTCTGTTCCGCAATAGCTCTCTGTCGTGCTACCTTGGCTGCTCGGTGGCTCTTGTACCACGGGTAGCCTGCGTGATAGGCAAATCGAAGGACAAAGATAAAAAACAGAACACCGATTAACACGCCGGCAGCGATGGCGGCCTTGCGTTCAGTACTGGGTGCATCGCGAGAGACTGCGTCCGGGCTGTCATCCCTGCGAGCGAGAATGGGTGGGTAGGGCGGTATGTACATCTTCGATTAGTTACCGGGTAAGAACGTGGTGGGAATAGGACCGGTGTAGCGAAGGAAGTCGTATATGATGTCCTGTGGATGAAGTCGATGCTGGCTTAGTAGTGGAGGATAGGAAGAAGGACCAAGACCATATACCCAGTTAGGTACGACATTGTTCGCATAGCGAATACTGAACAACGCGAACAAACTATGCGCGCACAATGTCCGTATTGAAGTTGAAACAGTGTATCTGAAAGGCATTGAATGCCCAAGGTGTCAATCGACGCTATTGAACGAGACCGGACTTTGCTAAATAGAGGCTCGTTGGCGGCGGCGGACTTGGGCTGTTCGCGGCGCTATTGTCACAAAGTTTTGGATTTATCAATCACACCTCAGTGAACTCGTCTTCACGTACCCGATTGAACGATAAAGCTCCATTCAAAGATTGATCATTGTGTGCTCATTCCGTCCATGCGGAGCTTCACTAGTAGCGTCAAGCCAAGGTGGCGCGTGCAGTGCAGTAGATGTGTAACGGTGAATGTGATGTTGTATTGTGTTGTGTTAAGCTATCAACAGTAGGTATACATGAGTGGCTGTAAACAGCGCTAGTACAGGATGGGTAGTCGCATCTCAACACAGGTGAGGCGCCACCATAAGTGGGGAAAGAAAGACCCCAAACCGTGAGAAGATGTGAAGACTTATTGTTACTCGAACATCCTCCAATCAACCCAGTCGCCCCTTGCCACCGCCGTACTTCCCTTCTGGCCCCTCTAGATGCGCATCCAATACCGCTGAGCGACCATCCAGTACAGACTTGATTGCTTCTGGCAGCAGCTTGCCCAACTCTTCCGCAGTACTTGCATGCGCCGCCCAAATCTCGCCTCCAGATGCCGCTTTCGCGATGCCAGAGTAGTCAGGGGTAGGAGCAAAACTGATGTTGAGCTCCTCGTTGCTGACTTTTGAGCCCTCGCCGTCAGGGTGAACCAGAAGCATAGATCTGCGTGGCGCGTTCCATCCCTTGTTATTGAGGACAATGGTCAGAATGGGGATCTTGTAACGCTGCGATATCCAGTAGACTGAGCCGGGAACCGAGAACAGATATGTGCCGTCACCTACAATTTGACATACAAATTGCTTCTTGCCTTCAGTATTGGTGGCAAGTTTGATGCCCAGCGCGCCACCGCCACTCCAGCCGAGACCGCCGCCTCCGCAGTTGATCCACGAGCCGGGAAGCGTAGCTTGAATCTGGTCGGCCACGAAGCCGGTCTGCGTCACTGCTTCTACGGCCCAGATGGTGTCGTTGGGGCAGAGCTTCTTGAGTTGCGAGCAGAGATATGGCGTGGCGAAGTGGCCTGCATCGTCCACCTTGGCTTCGCTTGCGATTGCCTCGAGCTTCGATTTATGCGATTCTTGCAATGCTGACCACCTCTGCGAGAACATTTGGCTTGAGAGCTTCTCTTTGAGGTTCGACTCGAGGTACCCGTTCAGTTGGCTGATCGAGGTGGTTGCGTCTGCTCGATAGCGTTGGATCGCGTTCAAGTAGAATACTGGCATCTGCTGCTTTAGTGGATCGACGTCAATGTGGAAGATTTTCGCGGTGTCCTTGGGGTGACATTGGGTGTTGATCCAAGGAACATCGCAATCGATGACCAGAATGACATCGGCCGATTTGATGCTGGGGTCGTTGCCGTACCGGAGACCGAGCCAAGCCGGGTGGTTCGCTGGGAAGCACATGTCGCTGCCTCCCGTGTCCAGTACACGCAAGCCCTTGACGTTGTCGGCGAGCTGGACGAGCTCTCGTACAGCTGCATGGTTCCGTCCCATGTAACCTGCGATGACGAGTGGCTCTTGGGCGTTCACCATAGCCTCGGCAATCGTCTTGACTCCGCTGGGAGGGAGGGCTGTTGGCTCGACCGGGTGCCAGTACTCGAGTTCAAGCTTGTACGGAGTGAGGTCCTCCTCCATGGGCTCGCGTGCGCCGTACAGGTAGACGGGGCCCTTGGGATCGCTCATAGCGAACGAGAGGGCACGATTGACCATTTGCTGCACCAATGTCAGCTCCCGCCTGGTCCAACATGCCTGCCGTTGCGTACCTTGACGTTCTTGCCGGACTTGATTTCGCCGGTGTATCTGCAGTACTGGGCCACGATCTGCTTTTGGTCTGGTACATCTTGTATCCAATGGATGTATTCCGTCCGACTCCCGCGCATCTCCCCCTCGATTGTGAAGGGTGACAAGCCTGCGAAGATCAAGACAGGCGCACGACCGCACGACGCGTTGTGCACCGCGGCT
This sequence comes from Ophiobolus disseminans, assembly GCA_010093685.1. Classification (NCBI taxonomy): domain Eukaryota; kingdom Fungi; phylum Ascomycota; class Dothideomycetes; order Pleosporales; family Phaeosphaeriaceae; genus Ophiobolus; species Ophiobolus disseminans. The sequence continues at coordinate 45,897 of MU006252.1, forward strand.
CCGAGGCCCTGTGTTCCGACGTCGACGTGCACGATGACGCATTGCGGTTTGCCCGTCAGTCGCGCGTATCCGTCTGCCATGGAGAGGGCGACCATTTCGTTGGGGCATGTGATGATCTTGGGAAAGGCACCCTTCTTCTCATTCTGGCCCTTGACAATGGCTTCAATGATCGAAGGATGGTCGCTGCCGAGGTTCACGAAGACGTGCGAGACGCCATATTCCCAGAGAGCCTCGAAGAAGGCAAAGGATGCCGTGTAGCTGCTCTATGGTGAGTATTGCTTATCAATTTCCGGGGGGTGAAGCCTACACCATGGTGCTTGTTGTGATGCCGGAATTAGTCGATGTGACCCAGCCAGCTCTCAGATGATCGTTGTCAGGATGAGATTACAGGAACAAAGCTCTTTGCGCGCCGAAGAGCACTTGTGTCTCCCCATGACGGCAACAGCAACTGCCCCACCTCGACGCGGGGAAATAGCCATGTGGTTGGAGATGCCGTCAGGGTTCTGAGGCAACGCGCTTCGGCACCGAACAACGGCGAGCGGCTTTCCGAGGTTCAGCACTGACCCATTACAAAGACCTGCCTATCCTCAAAACTCTTTCCTAAATTCAATATTGTCTTGAAAGCGTTGCGAGGTTATACAGGCTTCCTGTTGGTATCTAAGTTGTGGCAGCTTCCGAAACGATGACGGGACCGTTCCGCACCCGCGGCATTGTGATTGCGATAACGGATTTGCCTGCTGAGCACAATGCTCCACCAATCCACAGATGGCACCCATCCTACACTCTATCGAAACCCGTGACCTCGCCTATTCGCCTTCAATGATGTCTCATACCCGCTTCTCGTGGCATCGTTGATGTTCCTCGTGAGAGCTATGTCTGCCAGGCATGCCATCCTGCGACAGCATCGACGTGAAACGCGTTTCATCCAGTTCGTCCTCGGTAAACAACTAGAAAACCCAACGCGCCCTCGATGGTGAGGGGAAAACCCTCAGCTTATCGAAACCTTTTTCATTCTCATCATGCTCATGCGCATCATTCTCACAGCACTCCCTTTCCTGTCTCTAGCGACTGCTAGCAAAGACACATGCGAATGGCCATCATGGCAAGATGCGCTGACCACGTGCCACGGACCTCCATCAACATATACTGTCAAAGCTAGCAATGGGAAAGGCCTCGGATTGTTCTCAGCTCATGACTTGGACGTCGGGGAAATTGTCATGCGAGAGACACCACCTTTGAAGATCAGCCCACCCGAAATCGTCAAAGGATCTGGCTATCCCATGCCAGCTGTTACGAAACTTGTTCGCAAGGAGTTTGACACACTGTCGTCCGCCGTGCAAGATGAGATCATGTCATTGACCTACCACATCACCTCGAGCAAGGAGGCGACCATGGACAAGCTGGGAATTATCTTTCGGACGAACGCATACAACTCAGGCAAAGATATCGGCCTCTTTCCCAAGATTGCACGTATTAACCATTCATGTCGACCAAATGCAAGCTACTATTGGAGCGACAAGCTCAACAAGCGCATTGTGTATGCGACTCGCAAAATCAAGAAGGGCGAGGAAGTCTACGTGTCGTACATCCCACTGCTCCTCACTCAGGAAGGGCGCCAGAAGCTACTTGATAGATATGGGTTCAAGTGCTCATGCGACGCCTGCGCCCAAGAACGTGCCGCCCAAGATGTCAGCGATGAACGTCGCACCACCATCCAGAAGGCTTTCGCGGATTTCGAGCCACAGCTGACCCTGGAGCCTCCCAGGACGAAGAAAGCGAGACAACAGGCCCGGAAGAACGCAAAAGCCAGCCTGCAGCTTACTGAGCTCGTCCACCAAGAAGGCCTCGCGGACTACTTCGCCAAGGCATACAGAGTCGCTGCTATCAGTCACGCTAGGGTGAAGGACTGGAAAGTAGCCGCGATATGGGCCAACAAAGGCTATGAGCTCAAGTACATAGAGGATCCAGATTCGCCGTACACGATGGAGATGCACAACTTGACCAGCAACTTCATCGCAAACTGGGAAAGTGAGCTACAGGTGGGGCAGTAAGCGAGCTCTGAATGAGGCTGAGCGTTCTCCAATGATGTCTGCCGGGTTGAGATTCCTTGGCAGACACGATCGAGCTGGCCTCGTCACCTCACAATCACAACTTTCGCAAGCTTTCATGCACTGCTCGATGCAATCGTCTTGTACAGCTCGGTCGTGAGGTCAGTGCAATGCCTTCCGCTCTTCGTCGCAGTCATGATGCGCAACGGACCAGCAACTTTAGGATTATGCTTCGGCCTTGGGATCAATGTAGAGCAGAATTATATGAATCGTCTCACATCACACACTTCCCTGCCCAAATCATAAGGTTAGGCTACTTTTGTTTGTTTTTTGCGCGCAGGACGGTCTTGACATATCCAACAGACATCATAGCACGATGCTTCCTAAGCGTGTAAGAAATCATCCGCCCAGACACTTGCTGACAATCTCGTCAGTGATTCTGCAATCGATCGCAACCTCGAAGAACCTAGTAGCGCATACAAGCACACACATCAGAATTCACACCTGGGATGATTACATTGTCGACGGAAATGTATCTACTTCAACTTCAGGGACTGCTCAAGAACGAAGCTTTGAGCATTGGTGGAATTTGAGTGACGAAAGTACGAGAGTCGAAATGGCCGCAGTTCTCGACATACATCCACACAGTTTATATCCATCCAGCAATGCGCTAAGAGACGATATAGTCCAAAGTTATAACTCCGTGACACGCCACGAGGAGCGAGACTCTTGGTATAATTCGCAGCACTACTGGCTCGTCTCAGATGGAACGAGCATACGAGCTTTCCATACTGCAAATTCGAGGCAGACGGCAGGATCCCGCGAATCTACAGCATCAATTCTGTCAAGGAAAACGCCATGGCAACAAATATTGTACGATAAATACCTCATTCTACCAGAGTTCGATCAAACAAATTGGTCAGATCGCGGTCAACATGTTGAGTTCGGTCCAGAAGAGGGTTCAACAATCGATAAGCTACTCACTCCCAATAGTGTGCTTGGATATTCTTCGACAGCGCTTGTCGAGAAGGTGCAATGTAAACGTATCATGCTTGCACGCAAAAAGATCAAGTGCAATTGGCGCCTGAAGCGAGAGGAGGCTCTCAAAGAGGTTGCTCACCTCCAGTATCTTAGCCATGCGCACGTTGTCCGCTGCGTTGGGACTTACGTCTACGGAAAAGAGCTCTCTATTCTGCTATACCCTGCCACATCTTACAATCTGGAAACATTTCTCGACCGTTGCGCCGAACTGGACGCCAAATTCAAGCTGACAATCACCGAGGGCAGATTGCTGCATGCCATACGAAGAGGCGTTGGCGAGTCCTTCGGGTGCCTCGCAAGCGCTATCGACTATATACACAGTCGCTTTGTCAAACACATGGACATCAAACCAACGAATATCCTAATTCATGACAAGTATCGATTCCCACGTGCTCCATTCCAAGTACACATTGCAGAATTTTGGGGTTACAAGGTCATATAACAATCTCAGCGACGCTGAGACTGAATCTCGAACGTTGTTCAGGAAAACTTACGCCGCCCCAGAAGTTGTACGCCAGAATAAGAGAGGACTGTCTGCCGACATCTTCAGCTTAGGGTGCGTATTCCTGGAGATGATAGCCGTCATTGCTAGGCAGAGAAGGGTATTGACTGAACTCCGGAGGGCCAACTCCAATGGAGACATATCGTATCAGGCAAATCTAGACGCTCTCCGACAAGATCACGACTCCTTAGATTGGGTTCATCCAAACTCCTTAGGTCGACAAACTGGCTTCCAGGAGTCAACCACCCCTGATCTCCCAGCACTTACTGCACAAATGATGGACCATGATCCGGACTCGCAACCTACTGCACCCACGCTGGTTGGTCACTTTGAAGCTAATGATCCATGTTGTTCTAGTGGACCGGAACCCTTTGAAGCAGTAACAGCGACCTTGCCCACCATGGGGGTGCTTGAAGAGTGATAGCATTTTGATTTCAAACGCAGAATGTCATAAGAGCTTATCTCGAACCTTTGTGAGTTCGGGCAGGCTTCCAGACCTCTTAGATGTAGTTTGATGATTTCACCCTGTATCTTTCTTGACGAGGGGAAGCCTTGGAATGGGAACACCATGTAACGATATGTGTAGAATTTTCTCCGCGCGTGGTCGACTTCCAAAGATACTACTCACTCACGCTTCACAAGGCTCGATCCTCTCACGTACCCTGTCAACACTCGCTGGTATCTGCAGATTTGCGGATTGTAGGATCCAAGCCCGTGGTTCGCTTTCCCGGCCCTGTGCAGCCGCTGATTTAGCCGATTCCGTCAGCCTACATCTCACAACCTGGCCTTCTAAAACTCCGAACTTCATTCATCAACACTATACCCTTTCTACAATCGCGATTCTTAAGCACAATTCCCCACCGACAAACCATCTCCTACCAGGTACTCCCAGAAGTTAGCATCATGGCCGGCCGCCTCATCGATCAAGACGAGCGTACCCGCCAAAAGCCTATGCGCATCCTTGTGCTGGGCATGTGCCGCACGGGAACAACATCGATCTCTACTGCTCTCCGCAAACTAGGTTACACACCGCACCAAATGCGCGAGGTCCTCGTCAATCCGAAAGAACTCGCGCTTTGGCAAGAAGCTATCAACGTCACACTGCTTCCACCTCCCGACCGGCCGGCCTCACAAAGAAGCTTGAAGCCCTACAAGAAGCCCGAATTCGACAAACTCCTTGCTAACTACGACGTCGTCATGGACCTCCCCGGCTGTGTGTTCGCAAAAGAATTAGTAGAAGCGTATCCAGATGCCAAAGTCATTCTCACGACGCGTGATTACGCAGAATGGGAACACAGCATGCAAGAAAGCATCTGGTGCTTCTGCACATGGCGACTCTTCGCTCTAGCTCGGTACTTCGATCTCACACAAATGGCGCCATTGATGCGTCTCATGCACTCCGTTTTCCGCGTACACAATGGGAACACTTATGGTGGTCCCAAGTCCGAAGCTGCGTTCGAGAAGCACTACAACACCGTGCGCAGTATCGTGCCCAAGGACCGGCTACTGGAGGTCAACCCTGATGAGACTAGTTGGGAACCGCTGTGCGACTTCCTTCAGCGCAAGGTGCCGAATGAGCCGTTCCCGCGGGTGAAGGAGGATAGGACGATGCGCGCGGGACTCGAGAATGCGTGGTGGGATGTTTTGCAGTATGGGGTGTTTGTGATGGCTGTGCTAGTGGGCGTGCTGTGTCTGGCGATAGTGTTCTGGGTGTATGCGGATGCGTTTTGGGAGATGAGGGACGAGTACATACTGGGGCCCATTAATGGATATCTGGATAGGTGACAAAGACGTGGGACTGCTCGTAACAGGAAGACAGATGGACAGGTGGTGAGTAGGAGCTGAATGTATACGAGGTTAGTTTCCATATCGTGGGAAACGTGACAACGGGCCCTGAATCGAGTCAATGGACCATGCGGCAGTCTCGAGTACTGCTATTGTATCCCTGCTCCCATACCAACCTAGTACAGTCGCAAGTATCATTGCTGTGAATGTGAGCTTCTTTTCGAAAAGATCACACGGTCTAATGGCCCAATGGCAAGGCGCTTGACTTCGACCTCATTAGGTAGATACTAAGAGGTTGAAGATTCAACCCCCTCTTAGATCTTGTTTTATTTTGTTTGCGCTTTGTTCAACTGATGCGATGGTTGTGACAACGTGTCAGATACGCGCTGGAAGATTAGATAGGGAGCTACGTACCGGTAATTCCACGCGTCAACCTGGACGATCCCAACCCCCAACCCATCCCAACACCACCCACTCACACAATGGCGCAACTCCTACATCCAGACTTCAAAGCGGGCATCACCCACGCAGAAGCCACGGCTGCCGACAAAAAGACGCATGACCTCCTCATGGAACAACAGGATGCCCTAAAAGCAGAGAGTTGGGACTACGCCATCGCGCTCAGCATACAGATGCGCGAAAATCAATTGCGCGTGTATAAACCCGGATCCTCGCCTATTGGAGGCACATGGAATGCGCTTGGTAGTATTTACAAACAGGCGGGCAGATTGCAAGAAGCAGAAGACGCCGTCGAAAAGGGCCTCGCAATATATGCAGCAGTCTGCGACTACAACGAGATGTCCATGGCGAGAGAGACGCTGGCGGCGATCAAAGAGGCTCAGGGTCAATTCGATGAAGCGAGAAAAGTGCGTCTGGAGGGCAAAGATAGGAAGGAAATCTCCTGCACGAGTGATACAGTGAGTTGGGACGATTTTCTGCATCGAGATGTGGAGCTAAATCAATGCGACATAGTGTCCGTGGACGAGCGTACCGTTTAGAATGGAGAACGGCGGACTCTCGAAGATGTTTGCGCTTGAGGAGTTGAAGCAATGCGCTGCTTGTAAAGCTGCGTTCTATTGTTCTAAGCGCTGCCAGAAGCATGACTGGAAAACGAGGCACAAACCTTTATGCCAGAAACACACTGGTGCAGTATAAAAAGCATTGAGGTGCTGCGAAAGAACGTCGAGTGTGAATTATGGACAGATCAACGATGGCGCATGATGGGCGTGGCGATGCACGACTCACCAATGTGATGAATGCATTGAGTCACATAAGACGCTTGGGTACAAGATTTTCTTCCATAACAACACCTTTCCGCGTTTCCCGCGTCTCAAGCAATATCTACAAGGTTCTCCAATACTCCCTCCCAACACGAAACCTCAGGCGGTGATTTGGGTCACATTCGAGAACTTACTCACGATGCCGCCGGTAGCTAACGCTGATTGAGAGCGTGACGGATGGTCTATGTTTTCTGAGGATTGTGTTAGCCAACTAGTCAAAGGTGAAACTCCGGGCGAGGAGTAATTGCAGTGTGTACTACGAGAACGGCATGCTCTGCTCTTGCTGTGGCCAATGCGATGCTTGTACGACTGTCATAGCGGGATCATATATAAGAGCGTTGTTCCTCCGCACCTCAGGCTTCACATCACCCTTACACACTCCTCCATTCACCGTGGAAAAACTCTTCATGCTGACCTAACTCTGAACAACGTACATCGGATCTTCATCATCTCGTCATGTGCCTTGTAGTCGTCCGCACCTTCCAGTGTATGCTGCGCAAGGGTTCCAGTCATGGAATTTGCATAGTCAAGTTTTGCGACAAGTCCCGGTCACAAGCTAATGGAAAATTATATGACCCAGCGTGGACGGAACATTATCTTGAGAAGGAAGAAGAATGCAACCTGTGCCATAAAGCACCCGACGCAAAGAAAGGAATAGAAGGAGAGGAAATGGAAGATAAAATCAAGGATAACTAGAAGGATAGAGTGGCGGAATAGAGACATTTGCTGAGTGGTGTTTCGGCGCCTCATTTATAGCCAGTTCGATTATCTTGAAACAGAATACGTCTGGCAATATTGCACGTAGCAGTAAATGCGCCCCAACAGCTGTGCCTCTTTTAATTGAAGCAGTCGCTTCGTGACCGTACTACCAGCATGTTACTGTAAAGTCGCGAAAGTATTGAGCAGAGCGGTGGAACTGTCTCCAGATTAGTATAGTGTTAACTTAATTACAGACGATATTATCACAGTATGAACATAATTTCAATTTTTAAATATAGTTTAATCAGAAGTTTAATTGAGAGCTTAAGGCCCCCTTCAGGGGCGGTATGGTCCCGTCTATCTTCGAGACCTCTTGAGCAACGCATGCCTCGCTGCCTTAGACTTGTCTAGGGCATAGAACTCGAACACGGTTCATTGCAGCATTACTCCACAACACATTTGCCCTTGTCCCACTTGTAAGTGTCAATTACAATCATCCTGCACGTCGTATTCCACCATCTCCGCACCCAGTAACAACGTATTTGGGTGCGCCGCATCCTCAGACGGAACTGAAGTCCAACCTTCAACATCCTCGTAGATGCGCTCGAGCCCAGCCTCAATATACGCCTTCTCAACCAGAGCTTGAAGGTCAATGTTCACATCCCACTCCTTCGCCCACACCAGGAAATTCAGGGTCTTCATCTTATCGCAAATTTGTGAAGAGCAGTCGCTACGGCACATGGTAACATCGTATGTTCCCGTGAACTCCCACGGTTTGTCCGCTAGGCCCTCTTTTGTGCCTGCGACTCGGTGTGAGGTGACGCAGGGTCGTTTCTCGGCGTTCGATAATCGAAAGCGGTACAGGTCTAGGACGTTTTCGATCTCGGCTTCGGCCTCGGGGCATTCATCCCGATCAGGCCAGACCGTAGCATCCAGGCGTTCGTGTTCGAGCAAGTTGGCTATCAAGATTGATATCTTGTCCTTCAGGATACCAGCGTGCATTGTAGGAATCGTGAAATTTAGATAGGGTCGCTACTTAAACTCCCACAATTGGGAGAGGTTGTTACACCCCGCCTGCGTCAAGTGCTCGTACGGCTGAGAGTTTGTAGTGATGATGCCATATTGATGCAGACGTTTCAGGCCTGATATGAGCTCAGTCGATTCTGAGACTAAAGGTGGAAAGGCCCCAGGCGTGCTTCAAAGGTGGCCGCAGATGAAGCTGTGGCTAAGCGCGACGATATGAGCCCATGAAGTGGCCTGATCCCAAAGATGGAAGACGTGGGAAAAGCGACAATTTGGACAGTAGTCACGCATAATGCCAGCGTATTTGTCGTCGACGGAGTCTATCTCCCACTTCTCGCTGGCTTCATCGCATCGGACACAAGCTAGTGATGAAGTTGATGAGGTGTTTTCGACCATCATGTAGTTGTGATTGTTGGAAAATTAGGTTGCACGTTCAAGATACTCCACTGTAGATGTAGAGGTTCAGGTGTGAATGTCTCGATCGATGGGAAGAACAGCGGTCTGTTTGACTTAAATACTATGTTTTTCTTTGTCAACTACGCGACATTGTGGCCCTCTGATGTAGGTAGCCGTGGTTTACGTCGCACAAAGTTGTGATGCAAATCAAACAAGCCACTGCAAACCCGCCCCACCACCTTCAACTGAGAAGCTTCGCGTCAAAAATCTAAAATACAAGCCCTCTACTCCTCTACTTCAGACCGGTCTCAACCAAGGCTAACCTTGTGCAGCATCCGCGAGCTGCTTTGCCACAGCCAGGAACGGGTTTGGCTCGTCAACCTCGCAAGTCGTGTTGGCGGGAGGAAGCGTACCATCAAACATGTACTGCTTCTCGTACTTGGATACACATGCCGCTTTCTGGAAATGCGCACAATGCTAAAAAGACCAGTTAGAATCATCCTCTTGAGAGTGACGAAGGCAAGACTTACACCACTGTTATTGAATACCAGCAACTCCGATCCCGGGAACTGCGACTGCATCTTCCGCGCAGACGGCAAAGGTGTAACCGGATCTGCAATGCTGCTCACCCATAAGATTGGGACTTTCTTGCCATTCAGCTTCGGAATGCCTTCAGAAAGTTAGTGCTATTCAAAACGTTTGCAAAAGCTAACTTACCATCGAAGGACTGACTCTTCGGCGGCCGCACATTGAGCTGACTGCAGACAGGTCCACTGAACGTCGCAACGTTAAGGCCTGCATATATGCTCGTGTTCGTCATCGAGTAGATGAATTTCTTGTAGTCTTCAAACTTTGTGTAGTTCGAGCGGCCGTTAGAGTCTAGACAGGTTACCAGCGCTCTAGCCATGCGGTCATCATCCGTTGGGCGAAACGATGAGATCTGTGATTCGAGAGATATGGCTTGAGTTTGGTTATATTGGCCAACCTGTAGTTCCAGCAGCGTCTGATCGAGAGCTGCATAGTAGAAAGGCGCAATGATATACGACGCGGTGAAGAATTGGGTGACGACTGCTCGCCACGTGAAAACGTTGGGCGTGACGATGGTGCCAGCTTTGGCGTACTCGATGGAAGTAGGGGACAACGGGTCGCCAAGTCCAATTGGGTTGTCCTTTAGAACATGCAACATATTCCAGTACCGCTTCTCGAGCTCCTGCCATGAGGTTGCGTTCTGGTGGAAGGCGCAGATCTGCGGTCCGGCTTCGAAGCACCGTTTGAACCAGAAGCGCGCTGCTTCATCGCTATCAGCAAGGGCTTTCTCCCAGCCTCCATTATAGTGATCTTCGAGTTCGAGGATGCCGTCGATGATCATGCGCTCAACGCGGTCGGGGTATAGGGCTGCGAACGTGGGACCGAGGATGGAGCCGTAGCTGATGCCGTAGAACCAAAGCTTTGCATCTTCAGGCTTCCGGCCATTATCCTTTGCACGCAGCTGGATGTAGTGAAGCATGTCCTGTGCTGTTGCGACTGTGCTAGCATATCTCGCAGTACCGTTAACAGAATAGATCTGCGAACACCACTTCCCGTAAGCAAGTACCGATTGGTGGTTTTTCTTGAGTTGGTAGTCGTGCGAGATATCCGCTGGACCAAAGACATCCGCAAAGAAAGCGTTGCGAGCAACGTGAGAATAGCCAGGAAAGCAGTTGCTCGACGGTCCGCTGTTCTTGATGCCACGCGGATCAATCCCAACAAGCGCATACTTGGTACCGATTTTCTCCTGGATTGCTTCGTAGTCTCCAAGGATCATGTCCACTGATGATCCGCCAGGTCCTCCAGGGTTCACGAGAACTTCTTGAGCATCTGATGTCTCGCCCGGCTTCTTGATGACTGCGATATTGACTGTGCCGACAGAGGCATTGGTATAGTCAAGCGGCACTTGTAACAGCGCGCAAGTACTCGTGAAGTTAGTGGGGGTTGTTGTGCTACAGGAAAGGCTGGCTCACAAGTTCTGGTAGCATGGCTTCCACACGAGTTCCGGACTAGCAGTCAACTGTGGTAGTCAGTATATGAGTTTAGGTACACTGAAGTCGTCGAATCTCTTACATTGGCAAAGCTATACTGTGCTGTGGTGTTGTCTCTCGTGGACAACGGAGATGCAAAGCTGCTCTGCAAGCAGACTGCTGCCGTTAGGGCGTACAATGAGAATGTTTTCATGTTGCAAACGATGCGAGAAAGTGGGGTGTGAGATTGTGAGTGTCTAGTACTACATGCAGCCTGAGCGTCCGTCTTTATACATCGCCTCGTCCATCTCCATACACTGTCAAAAGGCAGGCTGACATCAGACAGGTTATGCACCAAGCCTCCGGGCAGTGCTTGAAAAATAGGCAAGGCAGTGCGTAGTCGGGAAAAGATAATCTACTGGTCGAGCATGAGCGAGGTACCTGACAGAAGCCTGTTTCGGCTATGTCAACGCTGATTTGGCGAGATGAGGCTCGCGATGAGAATTCTCCCCATGTAGAAATAACGCAGCAGGTTGTTGGCTTGAATCGATGGTCAGGAATGTGCGGCTGAAGTATGGTGAAGATCGGTGTAACTTTTATTCCTAAGATAGTTTGGTGATCGTCTTGTCTGGTTGGTGCCTGTCCTCTTGGCCGTCTGATTGTCTCAAATAGGCTAGGCTATCCGCGACATCACACCCAGCTCGTCCCATCAAGGGTTTGCCTGATTGCGCCAGGCGATGTGTGCATTGTCATTTGAGGGGTTGGTATTGTTGTTATGATGCAGCCGTGCTGGGGGCCGAAGCACAGGTAGTCCTCGATTCTGAAGCTATGATGTCACAGAACACACACCTCTACCGGTACCGACTTTACACCACAACCAGCGCCTAAAGCTCACTCGTTTCGCCCTCTCTCCAAGGTTTATGAAACATTCAGTGTCATTTGCGAAAACCGTCAAATCACAACATTGTCAATTCCATATTCTTCCAAGGTTGCCAGCATCTTCTTTCACAAGCCAACGGAACGATTAACATGTAACAATGATCTTCATTTCTATTGATCTTCATTTATATCTTACAACGCACAAGGTCCATCATGCCTCAAGCCGCGTACCGCCGTTCAAGACATTCCTAATCCCCAGCGCCTAAGCCTCAATCTCATCTACCCGCTCCCGCCCCATCCTCGCCGTCCGACTCGGCTCCTCCAACTCCACATCACGCGCACCCCTAAATCCCCATCCCATGTGGCGCTTCTTCGGCACCGATGACACGCGCACGAAGCGCTTCCACGCCATTATGCCGAGGGGTGTGAAGACAAACGAAGCAGCGGCGAAGCATCCGACGATCATAAACGCAGTCCAACACTTGTAGGCTGCGGAGTGCGTGTTGAGAGGTAGGTCTGAGTGCGGGTAAGCGAAGGTTGCGTTGGATGTGGAGTTTAATGTAAGTCCACGGGGCAGGATGGGCGGGTGGAAGGGGAGGGTGTGTATGGTGGAGGGCTCAGCGCGGGTTGGGGTGTGTTCCAATATGCTGTTTGGTGCTGCGGTGGCGCTGATAGCCAGGAATAAGAGTGCGACAAGGGTAACTATGGTCTGCATGGTTGTTTGTGTTATGTGTCGGTGGTTGAGTACGTTTTGGGGATTAGGGGGAGGAAGTGGTTAATAAGTATATATACAGTGACTGCACAATGGCTTTATTGACGTATGATGAGATGCATGTGCGGTGTGAACGCACAGTGCGGATTAGATGTGCTGATCAAGGGAACTGAACAATGTTCACAATGGAGAGTTATAATCTGTGTATTTAAATGCAGTTACGAAATATGATCTCACTGTGTGAATTAATAGTCCAGTAGGTCGTGTCCTTCAACGCCATTAGACAGGGAGATATCACCACAGTGGTGTTCCATACACCACCAGGTGTCACTTCACAGATCTACAAGCATTAACCTTCTGGAACGCACGATGGATTAACGAGTTATTATTACTATTATTCAGGATTTGAAAATGACGCCTAAAGCGTAGGTCGCAACACAACCAAGTCATTTCATGATGATCATTTAGAGATGAAAGGCCTTCCCTTCAATTACCCGTAACGTATTCCACTAGCGAGCCGCCCACCCCAGCGAACCGCCCAAAACATGCCAAGACCTCTACCACTCCCCTCTATCTACAATGTCTCTACACACAAACGCGCTATTACTTGAACACGAAGGTAGACTTCAGCTTGCTCTTCTTGCCTATCAATCAGGCCAATTTCGAAGCCACCGAGCTGCTGCTGCTACCTACAACGTTAAACGCCGGATCCTTGACAAACGCGCTAGAGGAGTACCATTTCGCCTTGAGACGCGTGCAAACTCCCAAAAGCTCACTGCAACAGAAGAGCAGACGATCGTCCAATATATTCTTGACCTTGATTCGCGAGGATTTGCGCCCCGGCTGTGCGAGGTGGCAGATATGGCCGATAAAATACTAGGTGTACGCGGTGGGAAGCCTGTAGGCAAGAACTGGGCTGAGCGCTTCGTAACGCGCTCAGCTGAGCTCAAAATAGCCTTCAACCGAGTAAAGGATAGGCAGAGGATACTGCAGGAAGATCCTGTGATCATTGGCGCGTGGTTCACGCTAGTGGAGGAGACTAAAGCCAAGTACGGCGTCCACGACGACGACGTACACAACTTTGACGAGACTGGCTTCCAGATGGGCGTGATTGGGTCTATGAAGGTTGTTACAGGCGCAGAGAGACGTGCAAGGCCTGATCTGATTCAACCAGGCGATCGCGAGTGGGTTACAGTGATCCAGAGCGTGTGCGCTGCTGGGTACGCGACCCCGCCCTTCATCATCTACAAGGGACGCGTCCACATCTCCGCGTGGTACGAGGAGACCTCAATACCGCGCAATTGGAAGCTTTCAGTCTCTGAGAACGGCTGGACAAACAACGCGCTTGGTCTGGAGTGGTTGAAGCACTTTGACGCGCATACAAAGACGCGCCAGGTGGGGGTGTACCAGCTGCTCATTTTGGACGGCCATGAGAGTCACCTCAACCAGGATTTCAAGGACTACTGCCTTGAAAACAAGATCCTGACCCTCTGTATGCCCCCACATTCATCCCACATCCTCCAGCCGCTTGACGTGGTCTGCTTCTCGCCGCTGAAGCGCAAGTACTCCCAGCGCGTTAGAGACTTGGCACGCCGACGCGTCTTCCACATCAACAAGGAAGGCTTCCTCCCCGCCTTCAAAGACGCGTTTTTTGACGTGTTTACGGAGAATAACTGCCGAAAGGCCTTTGAGGCAGCAGGGCTTGTCCCTCTGAACGCGCAGGTTGTGTTGGATCGCCTTGAAGTGCGCTTGCGTACCCCACCAGCACCTACCCTCCTAGATGAGCCATGGCAATCAAAGACTCCAAGCAATACCCATGAGTTTGGATTGCAATCAAAGCTGGTACGCGATTCCTTTACTCGGTTGCCTGTTACAGCTCAGGCTGGGTTCTCCCAGCTTATAAAAGGTGGTGAGCTAATGCTGCATGAAAATGCGCTTCAACGTGCTCGGATCTATGAGCTTGAAGAGCAATTAGCAGAGATGACCAAGCGAAAATTGCGCAAAAGAAAGTGGATCCAGCACAGTGGGACTATGGAGTATGGGACTGCAGCAGCGCAGGTAGCTGCTGAGGCGTCTGCGGCGCCTCAGCGTTCAAAGAAGGCTCGTGGTGGTGGTGATCAAGAACCAGCCCAGCCAGCTTTACGGCGCTGTGGGAACTGTGGCAGGACAGGGCATAACGCACGAACGTGCAAAAAAGATACAGAGGCATCTTCTGAATCAGATGTAAGCACGATGTACGCTGGCTCCTTGTTTGATGGCGATGAAATTGAAGATTTATAACATGTGTTGGTCGTGCCAAGCGTTTTTGGGCGGTTCGCTGGGGTGGGCGGCTCGCTAGTGGAATACGTTACCCATAGCCCTCATCTCCAAGTCTTCTCTTGCCCTACGCTTTCGCGCAGCGCTCCACTGACGATACACATAAGCCACCGTAAAGTAGATAACCAGAAAAAACCCACCCGCCGCAATACCAAACGAAATGAAGATGTACTTGGGCGAGCCATTATCCGGATCCACGTCGCGGGTAACGAGACGGCGGTCGTAGTGAGATGTGCTCTTGCTGGTAGATGAGGGAGAGGGATAGTGGTAAGCCAGAGTGGCGGGAGCCATGGGCTTGCACATACCGCACGAGCAGCCTTTTGCATGCTTTCCAGTGGCGTGCGGAAGCGTTTTGTTGCTGTGGAGCATGGCACCGTTTTGCGATGGTGCCGTGGGGTTGTACTTCACGGGACATTTCCACTTGTTCGCCGGCATTTCACAAAGCATAGTCATATTGTGAAGCCCAGTGCCATTCCCACCCGTCCCATCCCCACCCTTCGACATCGAACCACCAGCGCAGGCCGGGCACTTACATGTCTTTGGGTGGCGCATGGTGCCGTTGGTAGGTTTGGGCATTGTCGGGTAGCTCATGGTAGCGCTATAGGACTTTTGTGCAAGGTAGCTTGTGGTGGCGCGGAAGGACTTTGGTGGAAAAGTCAAATCGACAGTAGTATGGACAGCACCCGATGAAGGGAGCGGCATGTGTGTCATTTGCGCCGTGACAGCCGAAGTCGTTACCTCTTCATGCGCATGGACAGCGAATGTGTTGGCGAACATAACAGCGGCGGCGACGATGTATGTGGTATACATGTTTGTTATCTTGCGGGTTCTTCTGTGATGAGTTGTCTTGTTTGAATTCGGGAAGCTTTTGGAGGATTTGGATATAGAAGGCAAGTAGGATTCGTTGTGAACGCGCTAAAGTGATTTACATATACAATGTTTCACTCGGTCAGTGACGAGTGCTTGCGGTCGTATGTGCTAAGCAGTGTGCCTAAGTGGTACACTGTCAGAGTGAAGAAGTGCTTTTCTGGATGATGATACCTCTAAACTGCTTTTAGCAGTCTGGAGATATTCAGTACCTTGTTTCGTATTCATGTTCATTCCTCATAAATCAGTTCAGCTATTCCAATGCTGTTCCCTACAACATCCCACACCAAAGCCTACCACTTCGCCTCCTTCCTCTTCAAAAACTCATTCAGCACCGAGATATCGTGCTCGAGGCCCTTCAGCCACTTCTCCAGCTCAGTCTGCACCTTCGCATCATCATCGCCCAGCTTCTTGTAAAAGTCCTTCCTGTATGGTGTCGCGCTCATGGCGGCGCTGAAGATGGGCTTCACGATGAAGGAGTGGTGGGGCTTGAGGGTGTTGCCGTAGGCGTCGCGGAACGAGTCGGCGAGTTCTTTGGAAGGGTTGGAGACGTTGTGGCGGAGGGCTTGGGCGGTGAAGTCGAGGCCGCTGTTGGGTATCAGCGATGAGGGACGGGAGGGGTTGAGGAGTGAACATACCGGTTCAGCCACAGTAGGCCCTCGGTAGCAGTGTGCTTCTTCTCCTTGAGCTCATTGATGACGAGCTCCTGGAGGGTTTCTGAGAGGGTCGGTGCGGCTAGCTGTCGGTCGCGGATTTTCTGCCCTGCTTGAGCTGCTGTTCGGATCACAACGTGCCGTCAACGTACCTTGATGTTGCCGACCATGTCGTTCTTGACTGGCTTGAATGCTGCCGAGCCTAGCACATCTACAGCTATCAGCACCACCATTCGCCATATATTCCGACAGCCATACCAAACAGCGTAGTCAAGCTCTCTGCCGCCTCCAGAAACTCGGTCGTGGAGATGGCATTGTCCTTGGACGAATCAACTGGAACATCCACAAAGCTCCGCTTCACAGAGTCGAAGAAGGTGCCGCCGGGTGGGTATGCTGCTGCCATTGTGGTAGTGTTGTGAGGTTCTGGTGGTCAAGCTTCAAGAACAGATGTCGTGTCCAGGCGGTGTGCTTGCTCAACACGCGTTGGTCGAGGTGGGGCTGCGGCTACTTAGCGCGGGGTAGGTGCGACCATCGACGCGCCATCCAGGGTCTCCAAGGGGAGGCAGGAGCTATCGTCCAAAGAAGAAACGTTCAGCTGTTCTCATGTATCACAGTAAAGGGCGAAATCGGAACAGGGGCGGCTCGGATGATGAATGATGCGCGGACAAAGAAAGGCCGGGTGGCTTCATAATGCAACATAGCGATAACATTATAAGAAAGATATCTAGAGCACCAAAGAGTTCATGAAATCTGAGCATAGTGTGAAATAGCTTCAAACTCCGTACGTCATCAAGTGTGCATGTATAGAGCTCTCCTCCTTGCTCCCAAGAGCTTCCACTGACCACCTTCAGACACAAACACATCACCACCACCATGCCTTCCCACATCAGAGAAATCGGCCCCAAAATCCACCGCATCGCCTGCATCCCCGGCGACGGCATTGGCGTCGACATCACCGAAGCCGCCATCCAAGTCCTGAAAGCCCTCGCAAAAGCGACGGGAACCTTTTCCTTCGACTTCACCACCTTTGACTGGAGCTCCACGAACTACCTCGAGCGCGGCTGGTACATGCCGCCGGACGGCCTGTCCCAGCTCAAGAAGTTCGATGCGATTTACTTTGGCGCGGTCGGCTGGCCAGATGTGCCGGACCATATCTCGCTCTGGGGCTTGATCTTGCCGATTAGAAAGGCGCTGAATCAGTATGTGAATGTGCGGCCGACGAGGATCTTGCAGGGCACCAAGAGTCCACTTGAAGGCTGCAAGAGAGAGGATCTGGATTGGTTAATTATCCGCGAGAATAGTGAGGGCGAGTACTCGGGTCAGGGAGGCACGAGCCACGAAGACAGCGAGCATACGGTTGCGACCGAAGTGAGCATTGTACGAATCTTCGAATCTCGTCGTTTCGCTTCATGATACTAATGCAAGTCTTAGTTCACGCGCGTCGCCATAGAGCGCATAATGCACTTTGCATTCAAAGCCGCACAGTCCCGGCCACGCAAACACCTCACAATGGTGACGAAGTCCAACGCCCAGCGCCACGGTATGGTGCTGTGGGACAAGATCTTCTACGAAATCGCCCCATCCTATCCCGACGTAAAGACGGAGAAGATGCTCGTTGATGCAATGACTGTGCGCATGGTTCTGAATCCCAAATCAATGGACACCATAGTCGCTACAAATCTCCACGCCGACATCTTGACCGATTTGGCTGCCGCACTCTCCGGCAGTATCGGCATCGCGCCATCAAGTAACCTAGACCCAACGCGCAAGAATCCGAGCATGTTTGAGCCGATCCATGGCAGTGCCCCGGATATTGCGGGCAAGGGGATTGCGAATCCGGTGGGTGCGTTTTGGAGCGCCGCAGAGATGGTCCGGTGGGTTGGAGAGGAGAAGGCTGCGGATGCGCTGATGAAGGCCGTTGAAGCAGTTACGGCGAGGGGTGTCAAGACGAAGGACCTCGGTGGGAGTGAGGATACGAACGGCGTGACTGAGGCGGTGTGTAGGGAGCTTGAGGCAATTGTCACGGAGGGAGCTTAATGGAGGTGTTAGCATAATCGAAAGATGATAAATGTTTCTCGGCAACGTACCTGTACCCTCCCATCCTGTACAGCAGTCTTCCTAATCTTTCTGCTTCGTTCCCTCACTCCAAGAACACCGCCGGCAGCTCCGCCCTCCCTTCAACAACCCTACTCGCCCGCGCCTTCTCTTTCTTCCCCCTCTCATCCCCCATCCTCACCCACTCCCCCCACCCCCTCCAAATCCACACCACCCTCCCCATCAACAGCCCCTTACTCATCGGCCCATAATCCCTACTATCCAGCGTGAACCGCGAATTGTCGCCCTCGACCCACACATGCCCATAGGGCACCACCACCTTCCCCACCTCCTCCATCCGTCCATCCACAGCATCAGGATCCAGACTCCCAAGCCCATCCGGCATACCCCCCAACTTCCCCTCCTGCTTGTCAAGCGCATACCCCCTCTTCACATACACCGTGTCCCCTTCGAGTCCCACAACTCTCTTGATACCACACTCCTCCGGCTTATGCGTTTTCCAAAACGTCACGACGTCGCCCCTCTCCACACCGCGCCCATGCCCGCTCTGCGCATACGGCCGAACAATCACCCAGTCCTTCTTGCCCGTCTCGTGTAGCTCAGGGTTGACGGTGGGCGCCATGGACACGCCCTTGATGCTCAGCACGTCGACGTGGTGGTCGCGCACCCAGAGCAGTGCGCACCCCATGGCCACGGTGTTGGCGGTCCATATGAGGCCGGAGCGGATGGGTCTTGTGCCGTACCATGGTGTGCGGGGCGGTGGTGGGGTGGGATGGGATGGTTGCGATCGAGTGGGAGTTCGAGGTGTGGATTTGGTGGGTGGTGGAGGTGCGAAACGGGTTCTTGCGACGGGTGCGGAGGTTTTAGGGATGCGTATCGGTGGTTTGGGAGGCATGGCGGGTGGTTCGTGGGCAATTGCTATTTTGGCAAAATTGAGATTTGGAGACGAGCCCGACGCGACGTCGGCTCGGACGGATTTACGCTATCACGTGCACATTGCGCGATCAGATAAGATGCGGAGATCCAAGTGGGAATCACTTCACGGGTATACGCCAGATTTAATCTCAGCCCGGATATGACTGAATATATCAAGCTACATGGCGGCCTATGGTACAATGACCGGTACATATGCACAGTATGCAAGCGCTGCCATCCCATCATTCCAATCCTCGTGAATTTCGAACACAAATCTACTTCAACGCCTTGATAACCGCGTCCGCGTACTCGAAAGTCTTGGACTTGCCGCCGAGATCGCCGGTGATTGTCTGTCGTCTGTTAGCCCTGCATTTTCATGAAGCATCATTGAGACTCACCTTGCCCTCTGCAAGAACCTTGAAGATAGCCTGCTCAATGTTGGCGGCTTCCGAGTTCAATCCCATGTGTCGCAACATCATGATGGAGGAGAGAAGCAGCGCGGTGGGGTTGGCGAGCTGCTTGCCAGCGATATCGGGCGCAGAGCCGTGAACAGCCTCGAAGATGGAGCACTCGTCTCCAATGTTGCCAGACGGTGTCAGACCAAGACCTCCGATGAGACCGGCGCACAGATCCGACAGAATGTCTCCGTACAAGTTGGGCATGACGAGAACCTTGTCGTTATATGGCGTGGGATCGGTGACCATCTTCAGGCAGGTGTTGTCGAGCAGCTCGGCGTCAAATTCTATGTCGGGGAACTCCTTGGACAGCTCGCGGGCGGTGCTGAGGAACAGACCGTCGGACATCTTCATGATGGTGGCCTTGTGCACGGCGCGGACCTTCTTCCTACCAATGTCACGGGCGTGTTGGAAGGCGTATCGCAGCACGCGCTCTGAGGCCTCGCGGGTGATGAGCTTGATGCTCTGCACGACGCCGTCGACCACCACGTGCTCGATGCCCGAGTATTCTCCCTCTGTGTTTTCGCGGATCAGGACGGTGTCGACGTTGTCGTAGGGCGTCTTGTAGCCCTGGATAGATCTGCATGGCCGGACGTTGGCGAAGAGGTTGAAGGTTCGGCGCAGCGTCAGGTTGAGGGAAACGTGGCCCTTTCCAATGGGCGTTGCGAGCGGTCCCTTGAGCGCGACCAGGTTCTTCGTTACACTGCTAATGGCCTCGTCGGGGATGACCGTCTTGCCGTCCTCGTTCAGACGTGGGGTAACATCGACCGACTCCCACTTGATGGGGACATTCGCTGCCGAGTAGATGTCCTTGACCGACTGCGCGATCTCGGGGCCGATGCCGTCGCCCTCGATCAGAGTGACACTGTACTTGCCGTCGCTGCCCTTGGTGCCCTTGAACTTGGCCACCTCGTCGGCGTAGGTTCGAACTGAGGCCTAGTATACGTATGAGCTCTAGCATTCCACCTTATCTAGCAATTGGCAGCGCTCGCGACACTGCCAATGTCTCGCTATAGCGCCCAAAGCTCACCTGCGATAGTGCGGGCGCCCACCTCGAGGCGCGGCTAGCCTGGCGGAGGCATTGCCGCGAGGGTGCGGCGAAGGTGCGAGCAGCCAACATCTTGGGTATCAGAAAATGCTTCTACGGCCCAATTGGAGCTACAAGTGGTGTTGTAGCTGTGCGTCGAGGCTGTCGGTGCAAGCCGGGGGAGTGGATGTTGCGCAAAGCTCGAGCAGAAAAAGCAAGCTCCGCCCGCCATCATGCCAAGCCCGTGTATCCTTCCGTCATACCTCTCGGTGCGCATTGCAAACCTCACACATAGATTGAAACGAGAAATGCAAGGAGGAACCAACGCTCATGTCGGTGTTTGCATCTTACATTATCTTATTAACAAATTGCGCACGTCTCTATGGTGCCAAGTCTACTGTCACATGCGCGTCCTCCCTCCAGCTAGCTATAGAAGATATTGTGCTTCACTCAATCGCATCAAAATACCACTCCAGAGTTCTCCCAAATAGCGTCTTTTCGTCTCCTTGATCGTGTCCATGGCGCCGTATTCAGGATAACACGTGTGCTATTATCATCAACTCATGAAGCCCCGATAGTCCTACCGAGAGCTGTGATATCGAAATGCCGTCCACACCCATGGACTGCGAAACATCTCCTTCCTAGATTACATCCGCATCTCTGTAGTATCTTCACGGGGCGTACAAGGTGTCGCCGGCCAACTCCGCCCATGACCATCCAACGGTGGACTCAATATAATCGCAGGCGTACCCGGACTTCGAAGCTCGGTGAAGTATATATTCGCCATCTTGGACTCGACCAACGTCGTTCTCGCCGTACTCGGTGTCACTGGTGTAAATCCTTTCCAAAGCCTCGCTTGCTCATAGTAGCGTACTGGAGGCGATTGCCGTACCTTCCAACATCGGTAGATGAAGAGTATGGCAGTGAGAAGTATGATGATGCCGCATACACCGGCTGCAACGCCGATGCCCATGGCTGCTGATGGCGACAGGGCATTTGGATTGTGTGTGGGTATCGCAGAGGTCGGTGTCAGCTGGAATGACGTTGATGCAACTGAAGAAGGATGGTAATAAAACGTCGGAGTTGCCGTGGCAGTGTTGTGTGACGGGGTTGCCATCAATGTAATTGTGGAGTTTGACCGCAACCGAAGAAACGATGCTGGTTGAGTAGTGGAAGTTGAGTTGGCTCCGCTTGAGCGAGCAGTCGCATTGGTGATATCGTCGGCACTGGTTGATAGGGTCTGGATATTGATCGTCGTTGCGGAGCTATACGAAGCGCTTTCGTTCATGTCAACGCAAGCCTGAGTAAGAGGGTGAATAGAAGATGTTGCTCCATGCTATGGGATACCCAGCGTCCGTGTTCAGCCTTACCGCTCTCGTCTTCGTACATATAAGCGCCCTTAGCAGAGGCTTTGGCTGCCGTCTGCATACCAGATCGAACCGAATGAATGGTGTTCGAGTTGCGAAATTCCCTTCAACAAGTAGGCCGAAGCTGTTTGCAAACCTGGCTGATTATTGACATAGCTCTTCACACCATATATCAACCAGTAACCCACGACATAATGCGATACTGTACCGTCAGGTGCATGAGCAGAGATCCACGTGGAGGCCAACGCTGAATGTCGACAGCTTGGCAGGGACGCCAGGCATCCACATTCTGCTTCGATCGTATTACTTACGCCATTCTTCCAATACAATACTGACAACTGCTATCCTCGGGCGCGTATTGTCCGTGCTGCGCGTCCCATTCGATCAAGTTTTAGATGCGTTGTCGTTCGTGCAGTAGGCCATCAGCAGCCTCGGCGGTTACAACGCCACCAAATAGCTGACCCCAAGGTTTCCAACTTTTTCAACTTTAACTCTCGCTTTTGCAGGACTTGATTTTCGCAATGGAGCGATTTTCGCTTCAGCATAAGGACACTGATCCAAACAAGCAGTGTTGGTTCTGAGACTCTTCCTGGGCTGAAACTAGCAGGGCGAACAAGTGTTCATAGTATGCGCCTAATCTCTTGTTCATAGATTTCCAGTTGAGAGCGCGTGTAGTTCTCGGACCTCTGGCGCGCTATACGTGTATTTGTGAGCTGTCGTAAATCTTTCAGTCAATTGAGTCAACTTTCGATGGCGGAGTGCTGGATGTCACTTTGGGGTGTCGAGGTAAACACTACCAGTAGCCGCAGACAAAGCCCTCCGGAAGTCCGCACAAGCTTTGCTGTGCCACACAACGACAGGCCCAAAGTCCTGAGAAGACCTGGGAAGATACGATCGGTGGTCGTGCCAAGGACAGTTCGTTAGTTCACCTGGTCCGGCTCATGGAACGGCATCTCGATAGACAAGTGACATCAGTTGTCAAAGTATGGAAATGAACCGGTTGTGAACCAAGGCACGACGTTGTTCTTGACAGATCCAGAACCTGAGGAGGGCGGCCAATTTAGGATGCGGAAAGGACGGCTGCCTACATGGCCTTGGCGACAAGGATCCTCCACCGCGCAGCTGGAGTAAATTCCGTGACGCCACAACTTCATGCAACAACCTTGTGCACCATCATCCCCCGTCAGCACGTTGCATCTGCGAAAACTACTTTCCTTGCTTTGCCCCTGGCTTTCCGCGTCCTCAAACGAGCTCCGCTCCTCGGTTCATCGTCTAGCGTTTCCGGAATTCATTTAAGGCGATCGGCTGAGACGATTCGATCCTATGACGACATGGGCGTCTCATCTTTGCACAATCGCCTCTCGCCCTGAGTCGCCTCCATCGAGATCAGTACAACGGCCATTTGTGCACGAGACTGCGAGACTGGCTGATGTGTCCTGCGCTGGATGGATGGCTTGCGGCGAATTAATCCCCAGAACCTGGTGCTGCTCTGTGGCTCGTTCGACCCAACAAATGCGTGATCGACATGCACATTTGGAAGCTTGCAGGATGCCCGTTTCAGGAAGAGGTGATCGCCCACAGCTCCCATTGGAAAGCCAGCAGGCTCTGTTCACCCGAAATAGACCCAGATTCACCCAACGGAATGCGGCCAGTGTGGCATTGCCGGCGCGGTGCGTGGTCTTTGTCAGACTGGACCACTTAGGACTTTTCAACACGATCCGAGCGGCAGGGCTTGGACAGCTTCTCGGTCGTTCCTCGACTGGCGTGCCACCAGGCCGCGTACACTGCACCGTCGGCTGCATTCCCGCCTTCATTGACCAAGCAACCAAGCCAGTCGAAGCATCGCCATTCGTCATGGCCGCCAGAGCCGGCAGAGACCAAACTCACTCCAAGGACAGCTCCAGGCTCTGCGGCTCCGAGAGTGACTTGCCAATCACACCACACACAGGTGCATCAATTTACCGCAATTGGTTTGGCCGAAAAGGATAGTGGCATGCTTGTGGCGTCGCTAACCACTCAGGGAGCTTAGTGTTACGTGTGGGTATGTGGAGATGGGCGGTGCAGCATGGGCCCTGGATGTGAATGTATGCACGTTTGTTTGTTGCTGGAGCTGGAGCTGAGACCCACGGTGACGCTCACTAGCTCCAGAATCACGTTGTGTCTCCCTACCTATAAGTAAAGTCCCACCGCCTTGCATCAAAACTTTTCTCTTTACCTCTGTCAACTCAATCGCTACTTCTCAACCAACTACAACACCACTCACCACCTCACGCACCCACATAAACCACTCTTTCAAGATGCGTTTCTCCATCATTGCTACCACCGTGCTCGCCGCCGGTGTCGGTGCCCAGGACCTCAGCTCCATCGTCAACCAGATCCCCGCCGTCTCATCCCTCCTTGGACAGGCCTCATCTCTCCTAAACGCTCCCGCATCTGCTCTGTCATCAGTTGCCGGTGGTCAGGCTTCCGCCATCTCTTCCGCCCGCTCTGCTGCCAACTCTGCCATCAGCTCCGCTGTCGCTGGTGTCTCTTCCCGCGTTGCGTCCGCTAACAGCTCCGCCAATGCTGTGCAGAGCTCTGTCTCCGCCGATGTTGCGTCGCGTCTCTCCAGCCTGAGCCAGGCCCTTGCCAGCGCCACTGACCCAGCTGCCCGCTCCTCCGTTCTTGCCGCTGAGTGTAAGTTCACACAGCAATTATTCACCATACAACATGCTAATTGTGTCTCAGCATCCGTCCGCGCCAGCGCTACCCGTGTTGTCAGCTCTGCTGCCAGCGCTGCCTCCGGTGCTGCCTCCACTGGCGCTGCTGCCCAGCCCACCGCTCTCGCCGGAATGGGTGCCATCGCTGGTGGTCTCCTCGCCATGGCTGGTCTTTTGTAGACTGCTCATTAGAGACTCATCTCTCCTGACGCCTTCTTCGACGGTCCACCTCGACAGCCTTTTTGATTGGAATACATCCTTGCATCGAGCTGATCCGGCTCCGTCTCCATGAGACATCGCATATATGGATATAATCCTGGGTACACGGTGGTGTTTGGGTTAAATCAGTCACTTTAAAAGCCGTTTTAATAACATCCTTTCAATCAAACATCTCTGACAGATTTCTGCATTGGTCATTTCCTTCCAACTCTCACATTCTCCACACTTACAGGAAACTTTCAACACCCCGTCGCAAATCTACTAACGACCCTCTCACTCAGTAGATTCTCAACAATATTCCAGCCACTGTATCCAACGCGCTTACATCTGCTCACTACGGCCGCTTCTCCGCACAACTCCAATAATCGCTAGAAGCCCCGACGTCGCTCCAGACTTTGTTGGCCAAACTTGGCAGCATGGTGGCGTTTTCCTGCCCGCTTCGAGCGATGGCGTGCGAATCAAGATGATGTGACGTCAAGGAAGGGGACGCGTAAGCTATCGTTTCGGGCCCTCCTATCACGAAAGGGGCTAGATGATCTCCGTAGGGTGGTCGGGTAAGCGGCAGCTTAATGTGGCGTGCATTGCTAGAGCTGAGAAGAATCCTTGAAAATGAAGAGAACTATGATATGTGCAACTGAGTTGGATCTTGTGTTGTGCGTTGTTGTGATGTTGTTGTTGTTTTTGTGTTTGTTGTGCAAGGTTGCGCACGCGAAAACGTGTGGTTGTGCGACTGTGGAACAGACGCTGTTGCGGATCGTGTGGTGTGCGTGCTAAGTGAGCGCGTGGTGGAGGTGGTATGGTGTAGAACGTGGCACGGCATGGTCGTGTTATTGGTTTTCGATAATTGCAATTCCGGTTTGCGCATCGTAGGCTCTTGATCGATTTACTTTATTCGATGCACTTTCGGCGAGTTCGATATTGCGTTGCGATGCGCCTGCATATTGGCTAGAATTATGTATACGTTTTGTTCTGTGACTCAAGGACAGACATTGCTTATATTGAATAGAGGCAGAAGTTATCACATATTTGTGCAAGTTTGAGTGGGATGGGGATGCTGATTTCGGTTACTCAGCAAGTATACCTAGGCATGCCCTCATGGTATACTGGATGTCGCATTAACTAGAGCCCAATGCGAATCGAAGTCCTACGCTTTCTTCCGCTGGAATACAAACAACGCCTCGTCCTTTCCAGCGAAACTCGGCAATGGCATTCTGAGAGTCAGATCAAATGCAGACAAGCTGTTCTCAACCCACTCATCCACCACCGCATCCTGGAAGGCTGTGAATCCATTGCCATTCTGTGTACCTGCCACGACAATCGTATCGCCTTCGAAAGCCTTCAAGACTGGCCCCGTAAAGTTCCCTGTCGCTTGAGGATATACCAACAGAAGTATGCATCCTTTTCCATCGTCGTGCTGCTTCAAGTAGGCTTGACCATCACTTTTGATGGTATCGCGTACCCACGAAACGCGATACTCGCTGAGCTGGTTGTCAATCGGTCGAACATCCAACTGCTTTGCCCCGGAGATGTCGGCAAGCGGGAAGTTACGGAGCATATATGTCCAATACCCATTACCCGAGCCGATATCCAGGATGGGCAAGACAGACTCTTTGCTTGGTTTTGACGGCTGGGCAAGCTTCGCGATTACGTGTAGGGCGGCATACGATGGCACAACACAGCCGAAGTGATGGTAGAAGACAGGTAGAATGTGGTGGCTGATCTTGGTGTAAGCTGTAGAGGGAAGAGGACCCGCCCACTCCAACTCTTGACAAGAGTAAGTCCAGAACGAGTAGTAGGGGTTGACATGACTCCGCACTTTCTTGCTTGGCAAAAGTCCGTTAGCTGTGTTGTGGAAGCGAGATGTCAGGTGGGTTGAAATGCCATGGCGTAGAGTGTTTGCTTTCGCGTTTGCTTTGAAGCCATTGAGTGCCTTTGGCAGGTTCAGCGACGGGTCGAAGAGTGACGTGTAGGCGGCAATTTCCTCGGTGGATGGATGTAGTGGCTCAATCTTTTACCACATCAGTATTCTTGATCCTTGAAACAGACAGACTGCATTACCTACAGGCTTCCCGTCATCGTCATGATACCACCCGTGAAGGCCGTACGATCGCTTTCCGGCGATGGCTTTTTGTGTGGTATGCAGCGTCGTCTCCGCTTGTGCGCGGTAGACGTACGCATCCGTTGGCGGAATGCCGAATGCTTCACCTATGCATTGCGCAAACGGCTTTCCGCTCTGTGTTGGCGAATACTTCTCCTCCGACCAGTCTTGCAGGAAGGTGCCAGGGTTGAAGTTCTTCAATGCCATGTTGGCTCACACGGGTCTCACAGCGCACAGCGATCAAGTCTCGCAGTGTGAAATCGAGCCCAGATCTAATCGACTTTTCTCAAAGGGGCTGCAAGTAATCAACAGTCAATGTTGCAGGCATTTGTAAGGTCTGACAACGACGCGGAAGGGCAACCGCACCAGTCGGCTCTCCACCAATCAAATCTCGCTGACGAACAAGGCTGCGAAAACTGGTCATTCTCGTCATCGATCAGTCAGCCGCGGCCCGTCTCCACCTCCACAAGCTCTTCGTAACGGATTACACACTATTGTAAATGCAGGCACAAAGAGTCTATCCTCCATCGAAGCCTCTCCAAGATGCGCGAACTAACCGCACCTGTGGCTAACACGTATAAAGAGCTCTCTCGACGTCGAGGTTGCGATTTCTCCTTTTCTAATGGCAGCAGACGCATCAAGTGAACCACAACCCACAGCTACAGCAAATTCATACTTCACCACAAAGACCTTTACAGCTTTCATAGCTTTGCTAGCCATCACCCTGGCTTTCTCAAGCACCTTTCGCAACACCTTTTCGTCCGCCTTCAGCAAACCCGCCGTCCGAGCCATGACGATGACGACGACCTCCACCAGCACGTCTGTCCCAGCCGCAATGAAGATCAACAAGCGGCCGTGGGCTGCCCGAGGGAAGGCTGATCACGGGTGGCTGTACTCGTTCCACACCTTCTCCTTCGCCTCGTACTACGACCCGCGACACGAATCCTTCGGCCCACTACGCGTCATCAACGAAGACCGAGTGAAGCCTGGCACCGGCTTCGGGACACATTCGCATGCTGAGTTCCTCATCTTCAGCTACATCGTCAACGGCACCCTCGAACACAAGGACAGCATGGGCAACCTCGAGAACCTCAAGCGCGGCGAGGTGCAATTCACAAGCGCCGGTACGGGCATCAGGCACTCGGAGTACAACAGGAACACCGACGACGAAGTCCATTTTCTCCAGATTTGGGCCAAGCCAAACAAGCGCGGCCTCAAGCCCCACTACAAGACCAAGAAGTTCAGCGATGAGGAAAAGACCGATAAGCTCGTCCGCATTATGGAGTCTACCGATCGTGTCAGCAAGGGTGCCATTCCCCTGCAGGCGGATCTATCCATGGACGCTTCTATCCTGGCACCTGGAAAGAGCGTCACGCACGAGCTTGTTGCAGAGGGCCCGCGAAAGGTCTTTGCGCAGGTCATCATGAGCGGGCGAACACAACCCAAGGAAGGCGGTGCCAAGATCGTGATCGGCGACACAACGTTGGCTGAAGGTGACGGTGCTTACATTGATGTGAGCGGGCCTGGAAAGATTGAGCTCAAGAGTGTTGGAGACAAGCCAGCCGAGTTTCTGCTTTTTGACATGGGCCCCGAGGAGAAGTAGATGGGACATTCTTTCAAGATGCATGTACATATTCCGACTTATATGAACAATTTTAGACCTTGCATTTCCCACATCTTTTCTACTTTGAGATACACACTTTCACGCCTCGATGCCTGGTGCTTACGCAGGCCATCCAAAATACTCTGCATCGGTCATTGCGTCCTGCTCCTCTTCACGTTTCCTTCGGTCTTCCAGCCCTATGTCCTCCGCTGACCGAGTGGTTCCATCTTCTAGTTGGCGCCGCTTTCTCTGTCGCAAGCTATCGATGAGACACATGGCAAGGACGATCACGACCACTGCGGCGATCAAGCTGGTGAAGACGACGCCGAACATTTGGGTAGGGCTGAGCATCTTGATCAGTGAGGCTGAGTCTGTGTAATGAATGATGACGGGAGGGAAGAGCGGCAGCTACATAGTGCTAGAGCTGGGACTATACGTTTGGAGCATGATTGCTAATTGTTTTGATCAACGTCAAGCGTTCGCCTCTTTGTTGCTGGTTTGCTGTCTAACGAGAACATTCTTTCTGTGGAGAGTTGATAGCAAAGTCGTCCGCGAACGAGTGGGTAGGAAGGTCTAAGAAACATAATGTCGACCGCTGACCCCACGTATCGACCTAGACGACGCAGATTGCCTGGTTCTGGGAACCATCACATCCGGCGGCGTTCTGTCTGGGCTTTGGGAAGGCAATAATTCGCTCTCAAGAGATGATGCGCGATCCGTTGCACCGTTTTCTTCATCTTCGTCGTCGTCCGCTTCACTGCCACCCTCTGTAGAAAATCTCGTTGATCTCGTGGTCTGTTTTGCACGTCTTGACCGGCCGCTTCCAAACAGGCAGTGTGTGACCCCTAATGCAACAATGGCTCCAACAAGCGCACCGAAGAAAAAGTATTCTAGAGAGATTGCGGTTGCTGATGTGGAAGCGAGGGGACACGGCGATAGGCCGAACATCGCTGGTGAATGGTGAGTCTATTCTTTGAGCCTTTGTGTGAAGGACTGAAAGAAGTCTTTATGATTTAGCATTTTGTTTGCTATAGTGTATGATTGATCACGAGAAGAATCCATGCGTTCCATCCACTCTTCCGAGCGAAATCGTTCGCACTTTGTCCACCGCTTCGTATCTAACAAACTCATCAATCTGTGCTTTAGTGCGTAGTCTGGGCCTCTTCCGCATATGTTCGCTGCTATGGTCTTGTCAGCGCATCACCGGCAAGGCCCGCGATAACGAGAAGTTGCACGACAATGATTATGATGGTAGCGTAACCGAGTGGGAAAATACTGCCAGTGGAAGGTAAGTCCATGATTGGGGGTTCTAATGAAGTGTGATTTGCCCACATATATTGTACCTGTGTGGCGGCTCATATACTGATCAACGTCAGAATGTTTGAAGTTGTTTGTGAGGAAACTCAGTTATCGGGCACGCTGAATCGAAGAGAACTATCACGTTTGCGTCAACAACATGCCCAGCGCATAAAATACGTCCGCTACCAACTCATGCATGCAAACCTTCCTACGACCTCCATGTCCCTGCTGCAAACCCACGCATCCAACAAGATAGTCCTCGCCGGTTCGTACCCTAACGCCAACTTGATCCAAAGTTTGCTCCATGAATCCTCATTCAAGATCGCCTTTCCCATAAACCTCGTTTCCCGGATGTACATTGTGGTGATCCTGCTTCGGTTTCTCGCGCAACCGCCGCCAGTCAAAGTATAGATCCGCGTCTTTGCTGGGTTCTGGTGGGCCGCCGTGTTTGTAGAGGTATTTGGTCTTGAGACGACGGACTCTGTCGCGATACTCCCGCCACTTGAATCGGACTGGCATCGTGATATGGATGTGTGCTTGTTCGATGTAGCAGATGGTTGATATTGATGTGTAGTTGGGCGGTAGAGAGCGCAGCCTGAGGGGGTTGAAGGAGAAGAGTTGAGTGGAGTTGAGGTAACTGTTAGTTAGATACGAAGATGAAGATAATGATATGGGGCTATGAGTGAGTATTATGTGACAAGCAAACACTTCACGTTGATGATGCGGTTAAGGGTGGATTCAAGAGCAGTGTTGTTACTCTTCCAGCATCACACGACCGCTATTCCTGGTATAGTGTGATCGTAATATGAATAATTTTGGAATACGCTTGATGTTGTCGCCTTACGTATAACCATCTATGATCTGCATGACCACATCCAAGGTTTCCGTGGCATCGTCAATCCTGCTACTTTTGAGGTAGGTAGGGTTCTTTGACACCGATGTAGATAAAATAGTAGATGAGCGGTACGATCAAGAAGATACCGAAAAGCATGAGTATCAAGCTGACATGGTCCATATTGATACAGTTGCAAGAAAGAAGGACTATGAGTGGCAAACAACAACTATGTATTAAATGTACTTCAATGTTGAGGATGAGCTGGCATGGGCTTGACATACTATGTCACGAAGAGCATACCTCAACGTATCCGTTCGTGAAGCTACTGCACCTAAATTCTTCGTGTGACTTGAGAGAATGAGCCGCAATTGATAGCTAGGCGGTCTTTCGTTCTGCACAGCAAAAGTGTACCCGCCTCGCTGCTCGGTCTTTGCACCATGTGGCAGACTAGCGTCTTTGTGGAATTCCTCATACCTCGGCGCAGCTGGGTACCTGTCACTGTGTCGCCTGAGGAGAGCAGTCTGAGGCGGCTGTAGCTCAGTTCCATGCTGGTTGATCGGGTCGACCCAGTCGTTTCCGAAGTCGAACGGTGGAGCGGGTTGCGGCTGCGGTCGGCGCCTCAACCAAATATTCCTAATCACCGCGTACAGGTAGGAAGCGAGAAAAACAAAACCAAAAATGCTAGCAATGCTAAGTAAGATCCATAGAATTTCTAGATCCTCTATGATCAAGAATTTGGAAACGTGATCTGAGTTGTTGGTAGCCATCGTGCGGAACTTAGGTCAACAACAATATACTGTGAAACAGTATGAAAGGGTCAAGAAAGGAAACTTTCTAGAAACTGCATTTCCTATCCATGTTATACCGTCGAACGCACAGAGATGTGTAGGAAACGCATGAGAGAGCGGACGTTTGAGATCGGCAAGTTGCTAGGTGCTGTTGCATAGCTTCAGATCGTGTTGGACGGATAATGAGCGTGGCCGGCCCTTACGGCGAACGCCCATTGTTCGTCGCAGCTTACATATTCATGCGAAAAAGGAAAAAGCGAGGGTGCGACCGACCACTTTTACGAAGACGATAGGAAAAGGCAAAAAGTTAAAACAACTCCATTTGGCAATGAGAGCAGAGCGACCGATGTGGGGAGTCTGTCCCACTAGCGTGATGTGATGCGAAAAGGGAATCGCGATCAACCACTTTTTTGGAGAAAAAGAAAAAAGGTAGAAAGACAAAAACATATGTGTCTAGTAGCGAAAGCAAGAAAACGACCGATGTGGGACTCGAACCCACAGCCTCAGCCTCCCTCATCGTAGGAGGGCTGCGCGCTACCATTGCGCCAACCGGCCTGGGAGATGCATTTGCTTCTTCTGGAAATTAGATATAATATTTACAGCTATTAA
Organism: Ophiobolus disseminans; assembly: GCA_010093685.1. Taxonomy (NCBI): domain Eukaryota; kingdom Fungi; phylum Ascomycota; class Dothideomycetes; order Pleosporales; family Phaeosphaeriaceae; genus Ophiobolus; species Ophiobolus disseminans. The sequence goes on from MU006252.1 coordinate 78,064, forward strand.
AAAGTAGTTGTATAGACCGACCACAGGGCACACTCAGTCAGGGTAGGCAGTTGAAGTTTGTGACCCACGGTCTGACGTGCGGGGTTCTGTTGCGTCAGGGCAAACCGGGCGGCTTCGGCTGCCTACAGTTTGCGGCAAACGCGATAGCACGCAGAGACAGCGCGACTGGGACGTGTTAGAACACGATAACTCATGGTAAGAGACGAAAACAAGGCATGTTCACGCGTGCATGTTGACAACGACGCGTCTAGGGCTCTTATGGCAGAAAGGAGAAGACGGACTCTCGGTAAGCCGAGAAAGCCAGAAAGAAGCTAAGCCTGGCGACTACACTAACGTGTGTAAAAGCTGTTCTAAATTCTAAAAAATCTCTGTAGATAGACAAGGTGATGTATCTTTATCTCTAGCTTTCGCAACTTACCGAGAGGCGGGTTGGAAAGGAGCCGTGTTAGTCAGCCACGTGATGCCCTTCATCGCTTTTGGCGTCATTCCACCTTCTTCTGCGTACTTTCCTTCTGACATTACGCCAATGGGGCAGATGGCCTATCCCAGCCGCTTTCTGCACTGACGCGTCGCAACCATCCACTCCATGCGTACGAACAACCGCGTTTTGGGACTCCGTCGATTCTACCGAAGCTGCCCATGTCCCGAGCTGCGGAGCGCTTCGACTAGCTACTAGCCCGCCATCCAATCTTTGGCCCAAGTTTGTGGCGTAATTGTCATCGTTCCATCAATCACGTCGGGGTACACAGGGAAGGGAGTGGCGATGACTCTAAAGCCTGGTTCTAAGGTATTGATCGTCTCCGCGGTGATGAATTCAGCGGCGTGGCGCGCCAACACTGCAGGTACAGTGATGACTGCGCGCCTGGATTCATCGCTCACCTCCAGTGACTTTAGATCGTATCTAAGCTCGTTGCGGCCTGTTGTTGTGTGGCGGAGTATGAGGAGTTCGATTTGCGGAGCGCTTTGGTGGTACCATACGCCCAACGCCTGATCAGCGAACTGCAACAAACCCGTGTGCAGAACCTGAGTGTTGAAGAGGCCTCTTAGGCTGAGTCCCGGGTAAGCATCATCGTCGCTGTCGTCACTATCGCTGTCTTCGTTATCTTCGTTTTCCCCAAGCTCCGTCCAATCGTATGGCGTTTTAAGTAGGTCTTGTAAGTCAATTTAGCTACAACTCTGCCCTTAGTCTGCTGTCGTACTCATCTTTGGCGCCCTCGGTGAGCTGGTACATGTCGTTCTCATTCGGCACGTTGATCGTCTTATAAGTAACGAAATACAAAATATCTTCCCAGACTTCGATAGCGGCACCAGAGCTGGTAATAGTGCGGATGGGATGAGGAAAAATCCACTCCGTAACTAGCTTGTCGACAATAGCCTTCGCTTCCTTGTTGATAGTATGCGACACACGCAGGATTGCAACAGAGCACGTTCGAGTGATCAAGATAAGTAGTGATTTGGGGTCTTGGCGTCGGCCAGGTACATCTATGCGCGTGTGGGTGATCTGTTGTGGTAAATGCTCGTATACCATCAAGCGAAGCTCCAGGGGATGATCCATGAACCGGAACGGAGGCGTTTTGCCCTTCGCGTTGTTGTTCATCGCAGTACTTGGTTGAGTTGAGGGAGGTTTCGCGTTACTGATGAGTGCTGGAGGCATGAGATCCAGAGAAGAGGTGAGTGCTGCGATCACGACATAACAAACGTAGATGGAGGTGTGTGACGTCAAATCCTAAATAGTTGAAAGCGTCGATTCGATGAGCAAACGCACCGCGAAAACTATGAATTGCGAAACAAGCGCTAAATTATAACAAACGCGATCTGAACAAGGCCGCCAAATGACTCGAGGACCATACCTGAAAGGACTCTGTCACTTTCGCTCTTCCTCTATCCACTTCCCTTCACCATATCCAGTCCTCTCCCAATCAAGCATTGAAGTGCGCCTTCTCATCACCCACCGTCGCGCTTTCCATGATCTCCTCATCACTATCCGCAAACGCCTTATCCCCGAATGCGACCGCAATCTCCTCGAGGCTATGCCCTGCCGTCTCCACGTAGTAAAAGTGGCTCAGTGCCGCAGAGCAGAGACAGAAGCTAGCAATGACGAGGTAAAAGTAGCCGCCAATTCCCGCGAAAGCATCTGGCGACACCATGCCGATGATAAAGTTGAAGATCCAATTGCTTGTCGTCGCCAAAGCCATGCCCTTGCTACGGCCTCGCAGAGGGAAGATCTCAGCGGGCAACAGCCACGGCATTGGGCCCCATGTGAAGCCATACACAATGTTGTACAACATGACAAAGGCGTATTGGCCGTTGGCTTTGGTGGCGATGGGCATGTCAGCTTCCGTGAAGGCGCAGACTATGCCGAGGAGAACGGCCATCAAGACACCACCAAGAAGGAGCAGCGGCTTGCGGCCCCAGCGGTCTGCGAGCCACCACGTGACGACGGTGGCGGCTGTATAGGGAATGGCGTTGGCAGCGGTATAGAGCAGAGATTTCTTGTCGTCAAAACCGGCGGACGCGAGCGTGCTGGGGAGGTAGAAAGAGATAATGTTGATCCCGTTGAGCTGGGCGAACATCTGCACTGTGATACCGACGATGGTGCGCTTGCGGTAGCGAGTGAACATTTCCTTGCCACAGAATTAGTAATGTTCCATAGCTAGCAAGTACTGGTATGCTCACCTTCCAGCTTGACTTTCCGAGGTTTGCTTCGTACACGACAGCCTCTTGGATCTCCAGGAATACCTGCTGGACATGCTCTGCGCTGGTGTCACCGTTCGAGTGAAGATCCGCAACGGTTTGGAGAGACTCTTTCATGAAACCGTTCTTTGCCAGCCAACGGGGAGTCTCCGGGAGGAAAAAAGACATAACCACGAGGAGGAATGAGAGCAGAATCTGGATGATGAACGGGCCTTGCCAAGACATGGCATCCGGAAGCATGAAATGAAAGCCGTAATCGACCCAGCATGACAACATGTAGCCAGCGATCAGACATGTGTACTCGATGCCAACCATTAGACCTCTTGCATGCGGAGCTGCAATCTCCGTCTGTATGATGGGAACGGTCATGGAGAGGAAGCCGACACCGACACCCTGAATGGTTCGTCCAGCGACGAAGGTAGCGAAGCCCGGGGCGAAAATCTGGATGAAGGCGCTGAAGAAGTAGATGAAGCCACCGAGACGAACGGTTCGCTTGCGGCCAATGATGTCGCCCAGTCGTCCGGCAATGAGGGCTCCAACGGCTGCTGATGCTTGGAGACAAGCGACCGAGATACCAGTGATGGTAGGGTTGACTGTCGCAAGTGATCCATCTGCACCGCCAAAATCGCTGAAGAATCGCTTGATGAATACGGGATTAACGAGCAGGCCCGACATAATACCTGATCGCGTCAGTGACTGGTAGAGTACCTGAAGTCGTAGAAGACCTACCAGAGTTGTAACCGAACAAAGCATCGCCCAAACTTCCAAATCCACAAGTTGCGTAGAGCAAAGCCGCGCCCTTGATCGGATAGCGGGCGGTGACTTTGCTCGGCGTCAACTTTTTTTCAATCCATGTCGCCTCCTCATGAACTTGCTGGGCGACTTGATCCGCTCGCTGCCTGATGTTGGCGTTCTGAACCGCAATAGAGTTGCTTCTGGAAGCCATGATGGTGCTGAGATGATGTGCTGTTGCGAGACTGTAGTGTACTTGAGACGGTGGTCCGTTTGCGTTGTGATGATTGAAAGCTGGGGACTCAACGGCCTTTTCTACCCCAGCTTTCTCACCCCGTGGAGAATACTTCACCCCTCATGCAACAGACTTCGTGTGCTACGGTTCCGTATGTGCTTGGCGTTGTGAGGCTGCTCGAACCTTTACTAAGAGTTCATTGACCGACGCAAGTGCCGGGTACATTCCGGTGATGAACACAGGGCTGAATCAGCGCCTCCATGCAGCTACAACTATGCTATGTGGTAATTTTGAGGTGACGGTCCCGTCGGACGTGCGTGCATGGAGATCTTGCTGATCTCAAAAACCGGAACCGCTGTTGCAGCGGATCATGCATGTCTGGAACCAATAGGATGAAGTTGGCCGGCGGCTGGAGCAAGCCACCGGAACCGACTGACCACGAAAACGCCAACCGTCGGAACCTTGCGCTAGGAGCCGTGTTGGATCTGGCATAGTTATAGGGTGTCACTCAACTGAGTGAGTATTGTCGAGACTGTATTTGTGTTGCCATATCACAAAATGTCCATCACAACACAAACCATGAAGCCGGAACCTCAACTTGTACTCGATGCAAAACTTCCCACATCTACTGTCGAACATTTAGAAGAAGTTAACGAAGCATTCGTTTTGAGCCCTTCTAGGCAATTTGGATTCGAGGATCGACCCATACCGACCCTTCGCACAGCAAGAGATGTCCGTGTCAGGATCATAGCAACTGGGCTTTGCGGCTCGGATGTGAGCAGTTCTTTCCCTCCTCGCGTATCGTACACTGACCTCGTCGCTCACGTAGGTTCACTACTGGCAACACGGTCGTATCGGGAACTATGTCGTGAACGACCCCATTGTCCTCGGCCACGAGTCTGCAGGTATTGTCGAAGCCTGTGGCGAAGACGTCAAACATCTCAAAGTCGGCGATCGAGTTGCTCTCGAGCCTGGCGTAGGCTGCAACACGTGCGAGACATGCCGAAGCGGACGATATAACCTTTGCGACTCGATGCGGTTCGCGGCAACCCCTCCATATGACGGCACATTATCGACTTTCTACTGCCTTCCCGAAGAGTGTTGTTATAAGCTCCCACCACATATATCCATGCGCGAAGGCTCACTCGTTGAACCTTTGAGCATCGCTGTGCATTGCTGCGGACTCGCTGGCAATCTACAAGGACGGACTGTGGCGGTCTTTGGTGCTGGTCCCATTGGACTCCTGTGTTGCGCCGTCGCTCGCGCGTTTGGGGCAGCAAAGGTAGTCATTGTAGACGTTGTGGACTCACGACTGGAGTTTGCAAAAGGCTTTGGTGCCCACCAAACATATAAGATGCAATCGCAATCGCCCGAAGCAAATGTCGAGAAGTTACAGGTTGAAACAAGGCTGGAAGGGGGCGCAAACGTTGTCATCGACGCCACTGGGGCGGAGCCGTGCATTAACTGCGGTGTCGCCGTGCTACGGCGTGGAGGTACTTTCATCCAAGCTGGCTTAGGCTCTCCACGAATATCCTTTCCCATAGGCCAGATATGTGACAAGGAAGCTACTTTGAAAGGCAGCTTCCGCTATGGCCCGGGAGACTACAAGCTTGCGATTGAGCTGCTTAACTCTAATCGCATCTGCTTGGGCGATCTCATAACACACGAATTTTCCTTCTCGGAAGCCGAGAAAGCCTTTAACAATGTCGCTGGAAGAAGTGGTATCAAGACGGTCATATACGGGCCAGGCGTGGACAAAGCCATGGCGAAGCAAGCTGCAGCGTAACAGAATCGATGTTGACAACGGGTTCAATCAGTCCCGTGGTACGAGCTCATGAATCATGATCGATGCTCGCCCCAAGCAGAGTCCCAAAACCAATAAAGCCCGCTTCCAGTGATGTCGAAATTTCCGCTCCCTCCCCAGTCTGCTTCTTCGTCGAGGCTTTGCAAGTTAGTGTCGAACCATGTGTCGCAGCTTCCTTCGACCACCTGGCGCGCGACGTTATCTCCTTGGCTCTGATCGTCGATATTTCCCATATCGTCGCCTTGGAGCCCTTCAACAGCAAATGGGAGAACTGCAAGGTACCAGTGTTAGAATGGGTCTGGCCAATTACAGATTTGATGCAATGACATACCTTTCTGTACAGATGCTAGGCTCTCGTTTAAGCGCAATGCCTTGTCCGCGGTGCTATGTGATTGTCGAATGGGTTCATGGTTCAGGTTGCTGGTCGGTAGTTGTATCGGCAAGCGTAGCGTGTGCTCCACTGATAACAGTGGTGCTGAGGACATCTGCGATATACTTTCAATGCGATGCGGCGTATCGGAGGTGAGGATGGGGGCCAGCATTGCATCCGCCTCACGCTGCAGCAGCATGTGAATTACATCCTTCAAGACAACATTACTCTGCATTGACAACTCTGTTCGCTTGCCTAAGAGCTCTTGTAGTCGATAAATGCGTGTGATGCTTCGCTTTACCTCTTGAGCCGTGTCAGAGAGAGGATCAGACAAGGCCAAGACCGCCATAACGATTGCAGAGTTGAACAAATTGATGGCTAGGAAAGCAACAAGATGACTGTCAGTCGCTAGTTGCGCAAGTTGTGGCAATTCGGTGACCTTTGATGTTCGTAACGCTGCATCCCACCATTGCTCCGTACTTGAAGCCTGTGAAACCGACAGTGGACTGTGCGAACTGCCCGCAAAGAGGGGTGAGGCAGATGAGGTCGGATGGTGGAGGCTTGCGGGTGAAGATGTTGAAGCTTGCCCGTGCTCCGGCTGGCTTCTTATAAGGTGATCGACCTGTTGAGCTAACGAAGGACGGTGGAAAATGATGAGAAGATTGTCAAAAGTGAGTTGAAGTGCCAAAGCCTGCAACCGATGCACCTTGGAAGTCCTGCTGTAGTTGGGCTCACAATCCGAGCTAAGGTCGAGGATCAAATGGGGCGGCAAATGTCTCCTCCATGCCCACAATCTTTCGGTGGCGTCCATGACCTTGGCCAGATACTGGTGGCTTTTATCCTGGTCTCCGTCTTTAGTAGCTCGCATACCAAAAATAGTTTCGATAATAGGTGAAGCAAGCATATATAGACGGTTCAACTCCCGTTGGTAGGATGAATAACAGACCGAGGTATCGTCTCCACTTCGTGATCGGAAGTACGGCGACTCGTATGCATCAATTGGTTGCGCGACATTGCAGTCCTTGTCATTAATTCCGAGTGGCCTCCCATATGTTACGGAGGCGAACCTATGCTTGTTAGTGAAAGTATCGCAGTATAATGTTCACGAGATGCGTACCTATCCCACGTATAAATGGTCCACCAAACGCGTTTTCTCTCTTCTGTGCCTTCGAAATCGCTGCGCAGCGGTTCTCTGTGGAGCCTGATAGCCTGCGCGGTTCGTATCGTCGCCCCAAGTAGGGAAAACGACAGGTTGGGTTTCCCATGATACACATAGTGTGAGCCAAGCAGAATGCATGCTTGGACAGATTCAATAGAAGCATGGTCCATCAAGTCTGTGAGTTGAGAACCAGCATTCTGTACCAGCGGCCGCCAATCGTCGACCGAAAGATCTAGGACGTTGCCGAGTCTTTGCCATCTGTACCAGGCGCCCATTCCGAGCACTACGGATAGAAGTAGAAGGAACGATTTCTGCGATGGGTAGGCTTTGCCATCCTCAATGGATTCGAATTTGCGACGAAACCTAGGCTCGTAAATAACTAGAGAAAACCAATGAACTGCATCGAAATACTCCTCCATTAGTAAACGTCTCTTGTCCACATCGGGCATTCGATAACCAAGGATCGTCTCGATAGGTCTCCTCTGTGCGCCTTTGGAGCGTGATGCCGCCTGCCTTTCGGACATGTCGCCACCAGGTATTGCGGATGTTGTCCTTCTTAGTACCGGAGTACCCTGGCCACTCAACTGATAGATCTATCACATTCCATTGTCAACAATTGCGATCTGAGGGGTCGGCGGCACAGACGTACCTTTTGAGCGATCCCCATGGCCGAGTCAACTTGACCATCCGTAACGCTAGGCCTCCGACTTTCCACGTCCTGAGGAGGTTCACTCGGCAAGTCGAGAGCGGATTGTATCGTTCCACGAGCGGTGCCAGTTCCGAATTGTGAGAATTTTGGCTGGGGCTGAACAGGTCCCTCGCCACCATCTTGTCCTATAGAAGGAAACGGCTCATCGCATGAAGTTCCGCGCGTACGTTTCCGCTTCGCGGGACGAGAGTGCTGTTCAACGGTGCCGGTGAAACATTCGACTTTTGCTCGAGCGCATAGTGAACACGGTCTAAACGAATCGCATCGGCTTTTGTTTCTCCTGCAGCGGTCGCATGCATTACTGACTCTTGTGGGAAGGTGACGGCCTCCGGATGGGTCGATGGGTGCAACAGATGACATGGCATTGTGGGATCACAGTAATCGGTGCGATTGAGATGTCATAGAGAAGCGCGACAGTAGCTCCAGACTAGGTAAGAGCCGAGCCAATTTCCCCTCTTCTGACCATGGCCCGTGCGCAGGCACAGCCATTCCCGGCACTCTTGTGAAAGCATTGAAATAATTGATAGCAGTCCTGTGTCGATGATTTGTACGCTCAGCATTGATTCCACTTACTTGATGCATGTATGGGGGTCATGCAGCCGGCGAAGTGCAAAGAGCCTTGCGACCTGAGCAAGACACGAAAGAAAGGATAACCTTCACGAAAGCCGATCGGTGTTCACACTTCATAAGATTCATGTGTTCCACTGATATGTGGAAAGTGTCAGGTAAATTTGACGTTCTGTTAACTGATAGTCCGATCTAGGACCCTCAAACCTTACAAGTTGCTGTAACCTTCACCTTCGCGTCGCTTTCGCTAACTACAGTGAGCGTCACTACACCTCCAGTAGAATATGAAGTGCCATTCGTCGCAGGTCCAATCGCGACCTTCACCGAAGTAGTCTCGCCGAACTTAGCATGCGCGAGCGCGTTGGGCACACTAACTTTCCAGCTCGTGCTGTCAACGCTGGCTGACAGACGGTAGATGTCAGATCCAAGATAGGCGGAGAGATCTTGGGGGTGTGCGGCGGTGCCATTGGCGGGTGCCTTTCCGGTATTTTTGAGATCGAACGAGCAGTATGATCCATCAAGAGTGCCATCGGCGACTTCAACGCCGTGACTAACTGATGAGGTAGTGTTGGTGGACGTTGATCGTACGCCGACAGTGTATTTGAGTACACCAGCATCATGCCTAGTTGCGAGTACGTAGAAGTGGAGACCGTTGGCAAGGTCTTCGTACTCAAACTCACTGCCACTGTTGGTGCCCGCATGAAACAGCGCATCAACCAGCTGCCTGTAGTCACCAATGGACCAATAACGCGCTGTTCCATTTGGATAGTAGAAGTCGACGACATGAGCGTCCTGTGGGTTGGCATCGATGACCCACTGGAAAGGTTGAGAGCGGTCGTTGTTCTTCGTCTTGGTAATCATGACTCCCGAATCGGGGCAAAAGCTGTCAGCGCCCATGCGATCGACGACTTCCATGTTGTAGTTGTTGTAACCTCCGCCGTCGCACAAGGCATCAAGCGAAACGTTGCAGCGAGGCTGGAGATCACCACCGGCGCCAAAACTAATGTTGAATCCCATTAGGCCGCCAGCAGGGTCAACGGAACGTGCTGTTAACTCGGCGATAACAGGCCCAGACGCAGCAAGTCCAGAACGCGAGACTTGTAGAATGGGCGTGGTATCAATCAGTCCAATTTGATGCTTATCGCGCATAGTATGGAGAGAGCCCATGGACGCGCCCTGAACAGGCGGGATCTGCCAGCGTGTGTGTGGGCCTCCTGGACCATTAAAAGAACCACGATCTAGCATGCTGAAGGGGCCAGTGTAAGCGCGACGTGGAGGGATACTGTAAGGGTTATTGTAATTATCACCAATTCCGAGGAGATGAGAGAGCTCGTGGGCGAAGGTCGCCATGCCTGAGGACTCTCCCTGAGTAGATGATCCGCCTCCAGCGTTGGGCCAAATAGTGCTTGCTGCAGCCCACGACGTCCATTCGACATAACGAGTATCTGCCCAGTTCGGAAGAGAGCTGTTGCCAGGCGGGCCAAATTCTTCAGGGACATCATCTCTGCTTGCAAACTTCATCTCTCCAAACTCTTGCCATGTTGACGACTCATCCTGGCCGGCGGAGAGAATGAAAGCTAGCTCAAACGAGTCTGCAGTAGCATTGCCTACATCGTTTCGCCAAGCACCAAGAGCATCTGTGCGAAGGTCGATTGAGCAGGGGGGTCCTTCGGGACAGGCACCTTCGTTGAACCCGCCTCGCTCATCGTCAACTCCATATTGGTAACGCAAAGATGGCAACCTGTATGGTCCGAATACGGTCAAATCAACGCCATATTTGCCAAAGCTGTCACCCATCCAGTCTGCAAATATTAGTGTCGACGTTCTGAAGGTGCGACGCATAGGATACATACATTCATGCAAAGTGTGCCCTTCGTTCAGGTCATTCGGCGTGTTGAGTAGATCCAAGTAGAATTTGGGCACATCTTCTCGTTTCAGGCCAGAAGCTAGCGGTTGCGGATTGCCAAAGATGTCTGATTGAGCTGGGAGGGTAACCACGAAAGGCGAATCAGAATAGTCCACAGCTACCATAGCAATCTTGAAGTTTCGATCCCTGCCTCGGCGCGCTGGGTTACTCCAGTCTGTTGTTGGTGGCGCGACAAACTGATCCCACGTCATGTTATCTGGGTTGACCTAGCGCGCGGTCAGTCGTGCCCACAATTACCAATACCGGATGTACGTACCCAGTTCTGCGGATCGATTGGTGCGAACGGATCCGACGAGTCCTGTCTGCGCACAAGAGCTGGAATGGCGGAAGCAGCGCTGAATAGTGTGCTGGCCAAGAGGGCCATTGAGGCTCTTGTAGGCCTTTGTCCTGCCATACTAACCATCTATCACCTTCAAGTAGGCTGTTGTGATGGAAGACCGCGTTTTAGTCTTTCTGAGAATCTGAAGTGAACTGCGAAGGTAAGGAGTAATGCGCAGCAACGATCTGTCATATATATTGCTTGTACCTGCATGCATTCATGGCATGCAAAGTAGACGACTCACCCATATTACCCATGCTACGTAACAATGGCAGAAGTCATCAGAGATGGGGATATGCTGAGCCGACTGCCTGTTTCAGTTAGATCTCTTCTTGGCTTATCACTACCACCTGCTGCATCGAGCAATGATATGTGGTAGAGTTCGAGGATGAATGGATACGAGGACGACATTTTCGACATGCGGCAGATCGGTTTCGACGGTGACACGCATGGCGGTTGTGTGACGATGGTTGCTCCGCGACGATCCCGAAGCTTTTGGCGCGGATGCCACAACGCTTGTGTCCGCGGTCAACAATAGTACAGACCTGTGGTTATGATGATATGTGGCAATAGCAGTGCTGAGAAATCGTGACTTGAATGTTGCGTGGTGAACTTTGCTAGAGAACAGATTCGGGAGGTGCTTGATGGCCTGTTGCGTCATCTCCTTGCTTTTCGCCGAGGCAGTTACTTTCTTGGCGGCAGCATCACCTTCGTCAAGCATCAAGTAATTATCTATCACAACCAACACCCTACAACTGCCTGTATCAGCATTGATATACGAGACGGAGGATATAATAGAGGTGGCCAGTATTAACCGTGCGCGGAACGCGTCTCATCGCGTTTTGACGGTACAGCAGAACACGACGCGACACGCTGCAAGCACTCCATTTTGTACTGAGGATCAAAATTGATGTAATTTCGTCGCTCAACTGTTCATACTATCAAAAAACCGGCACATCTCTCAGATAGCAGTTTGTGCGGGCCATACTATTTGTGAACCTTACTCCTACTAGAGTTTAATATCTTTCCACCTGAGTGATGGATCCCCGCTTTGCCTCGACCTCTTCGACACGGCGCTCCAAGTCCCTTCCAGGGGTGAACTCGCCCTTTTTGATACTGGGCACGAATATGGGCGCGTTCGTGAAGAGATAGTTCATCTCCTCGAGTGGACGCTTCGCGGTCTCTGGCAGGAAGCAGTAGAAGAAGATTGCGTTGGTCAAATTGCAAACCTGCGGGTTTAGTCAGTGAGTTTCCAAAACTTGAACCTAAATATACTTACAACAAATACGATGTAGAACTTCCACCCGATATTGCTCATAGCAATGCCGGTAACTTGCCCGATCATCGTGTTGAAGGCGAACGACATCATAGTGGCGATAGAGACACCCTTGGACCGCGTCTTGGTGTCGAAAATCTCGGCCGGAATGATCCATGATAGGGGCCCGCATGTGGAGCTGAAACTGAAGTTGTACAACCAGGTAATGATGATGAAACCCCATGCGGCGCCCTTGTTACTGCTTGAGCCTGGAGGGAACACAGCCAACATGATGGTAGAGATGATAAAGGTCACCATGTTGAAAAGGTTACCGAGGATAAGAGGCCAGCGACGTCCAACGCGATCGATGAACATGATGCAGAGAAATTGCCCGAAAAGAGCAATCACGGACGAAATAGCCTGGTACTTGAGTGTGTCATCGCCCTTGATACCCATCTGTCCGTAGATTTTGACACTGTAGTACTGGATGGCGGAGACACCAGTCATCTGAACTGAAGCCTGCAAAGCACAGGCGAGAAAGAGGCGACGGAAGCACGACTTGTCCTTGAACAACTCGACATACGACTTGGCTTCGTGCTCATGCTCGAAGGAGAGCTGGTCCTGGATCTGGTGGAACTCGGCTTGAACCCAAGGGTCTGACTCGTCGCCGTGAGCATGGAGCTTGGCGAGGTTACGAAGACCTTCCTCGACGCGTCCGTGATCGATAAGCCAGCGCGGCGATTCGGGGAATAATAGGATGAGTGCGCCGAGAATAACGGCGGGGATGACCTGGATACCAAGGGGAATACGCCACTGACCTTCGTTGGTCGGATCGATTCCAACATAGGTTCCTACCAGGCGTCAATCAACATGTTTCTCAGCAAGATGAAGAGTCAAAAACGTACCGTACGAGATCCACGCCGCAGCAAGAGCACCAATACCCAGCATGAACTGCACCAATGCAGTGATACGACCACGAATTTCGGGATGGGCCAGCTCTCCTTGGTAGATAGGGATGATCATGACCAGAATGCCGACGCCAAGACCAGCGATCAAGCGTCCCGAGTACAAGTAGGCAAGAGATTGCGCGCCCGTTTGGAGAGCACCTCCAAGAGAGAAAACTACCGAGCCCGTGAGAATCGTCCATCGTCGTCCTAGTTTATCTCCGGCAGGTCCTGCGAACATAGCACCGAAGAACGCACCGCCAGTGAAGACGGATACAACGGCCCCGATCTCATTATCGTTTGGGTTGAATTTCGAGGTGAAGGAAGGCGAGGCAATGACTTGCGCGATAACACCCAAATCGTAACCAAAAAGAAGTGATCCCAGAGAGGCGAAAAGGCCTACAAGAAACTAGGGCTGTCAGTATGTGCCAAAACCTTCAACGCACTGAGATGATCCACATACCTGGTACAGCTTTGGAGGAATCATCTTGGGTGCTCAATTGTACCTTGCAAACTGGCGAAGAACCCGACAACTGTAATTTTCAAGACTAAGACCCACAGGAACTCTTTATACTTACCGTACGACGGACTGATCCCCTGCCATTCAATTTACCGTCCCCATGTGACGGTAAACCCGGGGTGCACCATCGAACCACGCTTCCCCAGATGGTGCCAGACTTTGTTGCAAAGCGGGTGCAAAGCGGGGGTCCATCTCGCGCTACGCGTTGTTTCCCTCCGCTATCCACTCCTCATCCATGTCTTTGCATGCTGCAGACCGAGGCAAGCAACTGTTCGGTTGATCCGACACCGACACATGGATAGCGCTAGGCTTCCAATACTTTAGCGTATAAAACACGCAGGCCATATCCTTGTTCCGACGTCTTGTCACTGGTGGAACGATTGTGGATGATCGCTAATGGCGCTACATGGTAGCGGTTGTATGTCTGCATATGGTCACGTCGCTTCGCAAGGCGGGATGGCGCCGACTCAGCGCCGAGATAGTGCTTGTGCAGAGATTCCACGAATCGGAGCATTGCTGTGCTAGCGATATTGGGAAATGGTGCCGGCGCCTCGCGATCAGGTGCAGCACGCTTTTGCGACTTCATACCACGGGACATGTGAAGCATTTCTTAGTATTTGTATCTTGCATCTAGGCTTTGTGCAAGACTTCAGTCACTCAGATAGACATCATGGCAAGTTTCACCAGGATCGAGGAAAGCGAGAACGCTTCCATCACCATCAACCCTTCGCACAAGATTGCGAAGGTGGACGATAATATTTACGGTGGTTTCACAGAGTAAGCGAGGTCGAGACTCAAATTTGCATTCCTTCTCGCTAACACTGACTCTAGACACATGGGACGCTGCATCTACGGCGGTAAGATATTCCCGCAATGAACATCGTTTCCAACATGCTAAGCGCAGTCTAGGCATATATGAACCTGGAAACTCACTCTCAGACGAGAACGGCTTCCGAAAGGATGTCATCGAGGCATTTAAGGACCTCAACGTACCTGTAGTTCGGTATCCAGGCGGGAACTTCGTCGCTACGTACCATTGGCTAGACGGAGTGGGTCCGCGTGATCAAAGACCTAGCAGGTAATTCTACTTCTTGATCTCCTACATGACTTTGACTAATCCTACTATAGGCCTGAGCTTGCTTGGATCGGCACTGAATCAAATGAATTTGGTACCGATGAGTTCATGAAATGGTGTGAGGTTGTTGGTACTGAGCCATACTTGTGCCTCAACTTCGGAACTGGTACTCTTGACGAAGGTAAGCAAGCACAGTTACGTGCATTTTACTGTAATAACCACATGACCGCAGCCCTGGGATGGCTCGAATACTGTAACTCAGATCGCGACACATACTACGCCAATCTTCGCCGCAAGAATGGACGTGAAAAACCATACAACGTAAGCACTTCTTTTATCATGGCAGGATTTCTAATCTCAGCCGTACTATCCCGTCTTGTTAAACCTTTCAGTCTGTTTAAAATCTCACCTCCTCCATCTGGCAACATGCTTACAGTCTCGAAGAGCATTAAAGCTTTTTCCTCACCTGTTTCCAACGTATGTCCAAAATATCTAACACTCATATCAGGTCAAATACTGGGCTCTGGGCAACGAATGCTGGGGCCCATGGCAAGTCGCCCAAATGACCAAAGAAGACTACGCGAAACAAGCCTACCAATGGGCAAAAGCCCTCAAACTGCTCGACCCATCCATCGTCCTCATCCTCTGTGGAGAAACAGGCTACTCCTCCTGGGACTATTACGTGCTCAACCAATGCGTAACCTGGAACGTCCACGGCCTCGGCGGCGACCGCACCAAATCTCTCATCGACATGCACAGCATCCACATCTACACGGCAGACAATGAGCATCTGCCGAACGCGACGGCACCCAGGGCCGCGGAACGTGCTATTCAGATGACGAGCGCCCTGATCGATCTCGCGCGGATTGAGAATAAAGTCCCGGAAACGGTGCCTAGGCCAACGATTTGCTTCGACGAGTGGAACGTCTGGGACCCTGTTCGTGCTCCTGGCGAGCAAGGCGCAGAGGAGAAGTACACCTTATCCGACGCGCTCGCAGTTACTGTTTTCTTGAACGGCTTCATCCGCCAAGCGAAGGACATGGGCATGGCGAACATTGCACAATCCGTAAACGTCATTTCTCCACTGATGACGACCAAGGACGGATTGATCAAGCAGACTATCTGGTGGCCGTTGTGGCTGTTCAGCAAGTACATGCGCGGCCACACCGTTGCGCTGAATGTCCGCGCACCGGAGTATCTGGGGCGCACGAATCCGAACTGGGTGCGTGGAACGATTGAGACGCCATTCTTGGACTGCAGTGCTACTATTGGAGAGGATGGGTATGTGAATCTTGCGGTGGCGAATGTGAGCGAGGAGAAGGACTTCGAGGTGGACTTGACGGGTGTGAAGGCGGATAAAGTGGAGGTGTTTACGGTGGGCGGGGATAGTGTTGATGTTGTGAATACGGCGGGTGAGCAGAAAGTTGGGATTAAGGAGAGCACGTGGGATGGAAAGGGGCGATTTACGTTTGGGAAGCATTCGTTTACGTTGCTTAGGTGGAAGAGTGTGTAGACACCGTCAATCCGACTATTGAAGTCTTGAGGCTTGTCAGAATTTCTCGCAAAGCTGCGCACCTTTTGAGCTCTTCATGTGTCTGCTTTTGGCAGGCAATTTCTCACCACATCTACAGGATTCATCTGACAGAGCCCTACAACGTGCAGCCGTCAGGCATTTTTCACTTTACTACTAATATCATCGCTGTGGCATATACCTTTTAGCTTCCCCTTCTTACCAATCCATCTCATCAAACCACACCCCCTCCCCCACCCTACGCCAACCCCACAATCTTCCCCCCACCCCCCGGCAACCTACACCTCACCACCGCCCCCGGATACATCCTCAAATCGCTCCCATCATTCCACATGGGCTGATACGGCAACTGATTGATATTCAAATACATGTACCCATCCTGCCCAATACTCGCGCCATCAGGCCAAATAATCCTTGGATCCCTGACCAACGGTTCCGTCTGCAGCGTATGCGGGTTATACGCATACACGGCGTTGTGCTCGGGCATAAGCTGGTAAATAAGCCCGTTGCTGTCGCCCTCGAAGCCGTTTGCGTTTCCGCCGCGCTGGCCGTGGTTGGTGACGTTATTTGCGGCTTTGATTTCGGCGAGCGGGTCGGAGGTGGTGCGCGCGAGGAGGTTGGCCGTGGGAATGGAATATAAACAATCAGATGTCAAGGGGCTGTAGTACATTCTACTGCCATCTGGTGTGATTTGTAGCCCGTCCAGGCCTTCGCGGAGCGTTTGTACTGGTATGCCCATCGTGCGCTGGTAGAATGGTCGACCTTGATAGCTGGGTACGTCGCGATCTACGCGTAGTGTACTTGGATGCTGCGTTAAGCGGCGCCAGCTCTCGCCCGTGCCGAGATCGAGCATGATGAAGCCGGGGCGCCCTTCGTCGCTGCTATCTACAATGTACGCGACGCCCTGGCCAGATGCGGTGATGCTGGGGCGGAGGTCGAACCGGATGTCGTTCATGTAGGAATCTGGGAAATGGACGGAGACGGGAAATATGTAAGTGGCGTAGACGCTGTTGCTTGCGAGGTTGATGCCGATGATCTTAGGGCCACCGGGCTGTGCGTAAGGCATAGTCGGTGCGCCCTGCGAGTCCATAATGGTGGGACGACCCGTGTCGACGAGCCATAGAGTTTCTGGGCGCCTAGGGTTTTCGGGCGTGATGTAGAGTGCTTGCACACTAATAAGCCCGGTGCTGTTGTTGCTTCCAAAGGGTATGCCATTCTAACTAGTATTGAGCTGAGAGACTGGGAGGTTGAGACTAGTAGAGGGATACGGAATTTCCGCTGTTTCATTGACTGCTTCGCCGAGTGTGAAGGAATAGTTGCCGCGCGTGTACGAGGCAAAGAAGCGGCTGGTTGACGAGATGGCGAGGCCAATAGGCCATTGGTCATAGTAATAGTGATACTTTTCAAGTTCTGGTCCGTAGCGTCCGGTATCGACACGAAGTATTGTCCCAGAGTTATTCTGGTATGTGACTTGCGCGGCTGCTGCGCTGAGAACAGTTACAGCCGAAAGCAATATTGGAAGCATCTTGTTGCTCGATAAAGCTCAAAGTGACCTAGAAATGAGTCTCAGGGATGGAGTTGTCTCTTAACCCTCCCAGTATTCGAGAAGTCCAATGGTTACGTAAATACATCATCATGTCGAGTTCTTTGGGACCGCCGTCACCAGTTCCAGTTTAGTTGGTCGGCTAGATGCGATCTAAGTGAGTTGACGGTTAGTGGCATTCATGACGTGAGGAGACCCGGGGATAAGGTCCCGGAACGTACGTGCATGAGATCATTCCAGCGAACACCAAACCCCGGGTGATATTATTTGAACAACCAGAAAGCTCGATGATCAGATAAAGTGGTATATTCCATGCTCCGAAAAGTACAAGCTGTCCAAAACGCCTAAGCATGCCTACTTTTGAGTCGTGACATCTTAGCCATCATCCCAGTCGTTAACCCCTTCTTGAATCAGATCTTGTATACAATGCCACCTGAGTACATGACCTTGTTCTGTTCACTAAGCGCCTCAAGCGCTTCCTCTGCTTCGTCTTCATCAAAAGCCTCGCGTTCCGCACCACTTCCCAGCCTTGCATTCACAGCAGCAACAAGCGGTTCAACATCGGCTGCATCATTTGCAAATAGTGGGCCATCGATGAGCTGTCCAAGTGCGTTTTGAAAAATCTTCAAACGTGCAGGTGTGATGCCTTGCGAGTCTTGTGACTCAGTCTGCGTGGCCGGAAGTTGTGATTCTGGTCGTGATGATGCGGCGCTGACTTGTGAGGATGAGGCACCTGCCTGAGAGGATTGTGTGCGACCACTTGTTCGCTGAGTAGTGCGTTGCGTCTTGGGCGTGACGTTGTAGAGGTCTTCATTGTCTTCTTCGTCTTCGTCACCGTCCTCTGGTGCAGGTGTGCGCGTGGTGCCCGTTTGTTGGCTGCGCGTGGAAGGACCACCAGTGCGACGTGACTGTGTGGCTTCGGCCTCGTCACCATTCTCATGATCATCACCAGAAGACTCTCCATCTGTTGACATGGCGTCTGCATCGCGAGCTGTTCGCCTTCTCTTGCGTCGGTCATCCTCAACGATTTCTTTGAACAGGGCAAAGCGAAGAATCTGCTCTGCAATCTCCGCGTCTTTCTGCTCGACTCGCTTTGACAAACGTGCTTTTGCGTGTGCTGTAGACAGACGAATGAGAGTTTCCAGAGTACGTGCTGTGATTGGTGACGTGCGTCGTCTACCAGAGTCCAGCTCGTCGTTGCGCAAAGCAGAGTAGACGGTCACAATGTGATCTGCTGCTCCCTTCGTGAGGATTGGCTTCTCGCGCTTGGCGTACTGGATGTACTTTTTGATGAAGGGAATACTCAGAACTTCAGTCCTCCTTGATGCTCCTCGGCCGACGGTGATAGTAACGCCAGAATGTAACATAGGGTTGAACTTCTCATAGACTTCCGTTGGGCGATTGGCATCAGTGTCCGTCTCGAGACCCACGCCAAGAAGCTGAGCACCGTCCTCGCGGACAGGCGCACCCTCTTCAGTGCCAGGCTGTCGATAGCGATGCATACGCAGCACATGTTCGGAGATCTGTCGGTCACGCGCATCTTCAATATCATCTGTGACGATAAAGAGCAAATCGAAACGAGAGAGAAGCGAGTCCGGTAACGCAATATTGCGGTGGGGATCCTTGTGAATGTCGTACTGACCGAAGATAGGGTTGGCCGCAGCAATGACACTGCATCGAGCATTGAGCGAAGTATGGATACCTGCCTTAGCAATGGTTACGGTTTGCTGCTCCATGACTTCGTGGATAGCGACTCGATCAACATCGGACATCTTGTCAAACTCATCAATGCACACAACACCGCGATCGGCCAACACCATGGCACCGGCTTCGAGACGGCGCTCTCCAGTCTCCTTATCTTGGGTAACAGCTGCAGTGAGACCGACACCGGAAGAACCACGACCAGTTGTAGCAATAGCAAGCGGGGCGGTATTCAGAACAAATCGAAGCAACTGCGACTTAGCTGTGGAAGGATCACCAACCATGAGGATGTTGATGTCTCCTCGCAGATGGGTGCCATTTGCAAGGTTCTTTTCCTGACCTCCAAGCAACAACAAAAGTATAGCCTTTTTGATGTAGTCGTGGCCGTAGATGGAGGGCGCCAGCGACTGAGACAACATCTCGAAGACCCGCTTGTTCTTCGCGATCTTGTTGATGTTGCGGATATCTGTGTCGGTGATGCTGACTTGGGCAATACCGCCACCAGACTTGGAGGAGAGCAGGATCACGTTGTTCGCGAGGACGAGCGTACGAAAGGTCGAGCTACCAGCGCCAGCATTGCGGTTGCCGAGCGACCGGTAGATTCCCACAAGCTGAACCCTGTCCCCAGGCTTGACACGATCTACCAGGTCGTCGTCCATGATTACATCGACAGAACGGGGTAGCTGGCCAGCAGGCGCGCGTTCGGGCATTTCTTGAATCGAGATGGTCTGGTGGTCGCGGTATATACTGTAGCCATATTCTGTGACAAGCGGATTGCCCTCGCCGTCATCGGTCGGATATACGCTGGTGCTCGCTGCACCCGTTGACATGGTTTGATCGTGGTAGTCTCGGTAGTGGAACTTTTTCTGATTCTCGTTGTAATGCACGCTTTTGATCACCTTTGGCCGCACAAGCGATGTCTTGGTGACAATGCCCTCCAGCGACACCATGTGGTTCAGCTGGTTCGAGCTCAGCGTGCGTGGGTTGCACGAGAACTCGCCGAAGCTGCCAATATATGCACAGTAGTATTTCACGTCTTCGGCCGTTTCCTCCTTGGGCCTGTCGGTGAATGTCGCCACAACGTCCTTGAGACCAGTATCGAAGGCCTCTGCAAAGTCAAATGGTTCGTTCAGAAGGCCGTCGGCAAGCTCGCGGTTGTGCGCCCGTATCTCGTCTAGGCTGACTGTGAGCCTCCGTAGCCCCCGGTTGAGCATCACCAAGACGTCTGGTCGATAACTTCGCTTCGTTACGTCATCTATACACGCATTAACCTGTGCTTTCTGTGTACACCCAATGTGTGCGTACCTGGATCGAGAAACTCTTGCGCAAGTCGCACGCGACGACGCTTGTCCTCATCCCTGATGACTCCGGACATGTTGTATCGCGGAGAGTATGGATCGCTTATGCGGGTTCAATTGCTGTTGCGACTGTATCAATGCGACACCCAAAAGATCCTGAACAGCGCTGGGTATCTTGATGCGAAGTGTTGTGGTGGTGGTGTTGCTATCGCGACTGAGGGGCAGAACAGGGTTGGCAGGAGCGAAGCGCGTAAAGTGGCAGGCGCGTTCGACGCTAGGCTGTTTCCATCCCACGCGTCTTCTTGGCCACCATCGCAATCATCTCTCCTCTCCAGGCCTAGCACTGCGCTCGTCCCGAGGTCGAGTTTGAACCTCGAACCACATCATCATACCTCCTCCCCCTCCCCCTAACCCCCTTCACGTCTGAATGCAGGAGGAACCACGAGACGGCGTTAGCTGGAGTTACCGCCCAACTCCGGCGACGTCACTACCCGTAGTACATTTTTGTAATCGAACTGATGCTAAACCGTCAATCACGGGGCTCTAAGAGCAGCGCCAGTCGCCGGACAAGCTCCGTTATCATGGCGAGCCTCATTCGTCTGCTCTGACAGTTCCTGACGTAAGCCCCTCAATTGATGTACGCCGACCTGTAGCCCCTCCTAGCGACCATATAAAGACAAGGCAGCACAAGCACTTCTATCTTCTGGTCATCCTTCTTCAACGCTCGATCTCTTATCAGTCGTCAAGCTAATATAATGGCGCCACGTGTTTTCCTTATCACTGGGACCTCTACTGGTTTCGGCGAAGAGCTAGTCAAGGTGGTCCTTCAAAAGGGCGACTCTGTTGTCGCTACTGCTCGCAACAGCTCAAAGCTGTCCTTCCCCGATGCCAACGACTCCAACAGCCTCTTTGTTGACCTCGATGTCACTAAGAAGGATTCAATCGACAATGCTTTCGATGCAGCCGTCAAGAAGTTCAAGCGTGTCGACGTCGTTGTCAATAACGCGGGGTACGGGCCTCATCGACACACGACACACGTGCGCTAATTCTCATTTGACCTTTAGATATGGACTCAGCGGCCCATTCGAGACGTTGTCTGAGAAACAGATTAGACAACAGATGGAGATTAATTTCTTCGGCCTGATCGATGTCACACGAAAGGCCATGGAGACGATGCGAGATCTAAAGACTGGTGGCGTTATCCAGCAAGTCACCTCAATCGGTGGCCAGATCGGTAATTGTTCAAAATGTCCTGTCCCGCAAGCAATGCTAAATCCAGATAGGCGTTCCCACGTTCAGCATCTACTGCGCGAGCAAATGGGCAGTCGAAGGGTTCACTGAAGCACTCTCGAAAGAAGTCAAACCGGAGTGGGGCATCAATTTCACTTGTATTGAACCCGGAGGTTTCAGAACGGATTGGGCCGGGCGCAGCATGGACTTCGGAGACATTGATCACCCCGCGTACGATCACATCAACGCGAAAAAGAGCATGGGAGAGCGCCACGGCACCCAAGCTGGAGACCCCGCAAAGGCTGCAAAGGTTTGGTACGATCTGGCAGTCATGGACGACCCTCCAATCCGATGCATTGTTGGCACCGACGCCTATACGAACATCAATAAGAAATTGGACGCGTACAAGGAGAATGTACAGAAGTTCGAGAAGTGGAGCAACAGCACCGATGTAGATGGTTACCAAGCGCCAAGTTAGATGGATGCCTAAAACGTCGAATCCGAATAAATAAGGAAGGTGGTTCGACACACCGTATCGCTATCCGGCATTGTGCAACCGGCCAGCTGCAGACAGCGCCTGTTTTGGGAACACACCGGGTCTTTCTTGGAGCGTGCGGTCTCGTTACTGGGGAGTATTTTCTCACTGCAGCAATGATCACAACACACTACATATTCAACGCATCTCTCAGTCATCATCGAGTGCTGCTGGGAGTTCGCAATGTGAGCCGTGCTTACTTCGCGCAGGACGAAAACGTTGGGCTATGCTGGAGTGACGACCTGGAAGCTTTTGTTCTTACGACACGCATTCTTTATGTCATCCAAACGACTTTGTATGGTCGTGTGAGTTACCGAATGTCGTGGTGTGTCACAAGATCAAGATTGTAGCAGTAGCCACATTGCGCCAAGCTGCTGGCTTCGTCTCCATGGCGGCTCATGGGGCATGGTAACTATCGCCAACGCACCCATGTTTGGTACTGTTGAGTGACTCCAAAACGAACCTGTAGAGAGTATCGACCACTTTAGGCGATTGATCTGTGGATGTACACTTATTGACGAGCTACAGATTTTCGCTTACTTCACATATCGCCCGGCGTAACGTCTGACAATCAACGCTCGAAAAGCGAGCACCAACTAACACATAGCACGTGGCGGTGATCGTGTAACTGCGGATGAATCACGGCACCGGGTCCTCAGGATGTGACATCACTCGTACTACTGACCGGCTGGGCGTCTACCTCTCAACACAACTGTTCAAAACTCTTCACAGAAGTTTAAATCGAGACAGGGGCTAAATGTATCGATAAAGGCTGGCATGCTGCGCTACGAAGCGGGAGCCCACTGCTTCAGCAATGCTGTTCACTCTGCCGTATGACCTCGCTCATGAAGGTCGCTCGCCACAATGTTAGACCACTCGACACGAACCCATCATTCTTCACCGCTACTGATGTGGCATTCACTACGTGGACGGAACTGCAATACTCTGGCCTAATAATATCACACGACGATGCCCGCATGACTGCTCGAATCCCTCAAACGCTCAGCTGAAATGTGAAGAGGCGACCCATTGTAGCGGTTCAATCTCCTCTTTTGGATTCACGATGAATTCCCGCAGCCGATCCCCACGCGGAAACTCACACTCTCCGCGCGGCCGCCGCTGTCCAAGCCTTTGCCGGCCAGGAGACAGCAAGGGCGCTCTCTCCCACGCCACGGCAGCAAATATAATGGTGAGGGCGTCACTGTTAGCGCTTCGCTCACGCAGGACGTCAGCGAGGCTGTGACCTCTGGGAGACTCTCTCTTGTCAATATATAACATCTTCTGCTCCTGCTAACCTTCGATTCTCCCTACCGCCACTATCTTAAACATCGAGAAGCTCCGAGGACTTGAGAGTAGGACCTGACCGTCACCAGACTCATCACAATGTTCTCTTCCTTCCTCATGACCATTGGAAACGTCTTCCTATTTCTAGCGCTACTTGCACACGCTGCGCCAGTTATCCACGCTGGTCCGGTCCCGCAGGCTAAATCTTCTCTTGCTGTTTCACGCAATTACCCAGATCCAGAGCGATGTATTGGAGCATGCGACTTGATACATGACCCCAACATTGTGTACGAAGACAATACCTACTGGCGCTTTACCACCAGCAGAAACATTTCGATCGCCACAGCCCCTTTTCTTGAGGGCCCATGGACTTATAAGGGCTCCTTGCTGCTAAACGGGACAAGCATAAACCTCCATGATAATCAAGATATCTGGGTACGTCAAACTCTTTCTTCAATCGCACTATTCTTCGTCACATACCCACCCACCAACAACCACACTGACACTCCCGACAGGCACCCTCAGTCTTCAGCTACCACTCTACCTGGTACGCCCACTACTCCGTCTCCTTCATCGGCTCGCAGCACTCCGAGATCGGCGTCGCGACCTCCCCCTCCCTCGCACCAGGCACATGGACCGACCACGGCGCGATGGGGCTACCCCAAAACGCGCGCTACAACCTCATCGACCCGCACGTCTTCCAGGAAGAGGACCCTGCCAAGCCGCTCTACTTCACATTCGGCTCCTACTGGTCCGGCATCCAGCAGATCGTCATGGACGACCACGCGCAGCTCAAGGCCTGGGCCGGCGAGCAGCAGGCCATCAAGACCGTGATTAGCAATACGACGGAGCGCTTTGCTGTTGTGGAGGGTGCAACTATGCATAAGCACGAAGGGTTTTATTACATGTTCTATAGTGTGGGGCAGTGCTGTCGCGCTGAATTTGAACTCGTGCCGCCTGGCGACGAATATCACGTGGTTGTGTGTCGTGGCGAGAGTATTACCGGCCTGTATTTCGATAAGGAGGGGAAGGATTGTCTAACGCAGAACGGAGGTACGACGGTGTTGGCTAGTCATGGGGATATTTATGCGCCGGGGGGGCAGGGCGTTATGATTGATCCGAAGAGTGAGAGGACGGTGATGTATTATCATTATGGTAAGTCGATATCGAATGACGAAGAAAGTATGAAAGAGAGCTGACATTTGCATAGTGCGACCGAGTGTGGGTTACCACGCGGATCAGTTCTTCTTCGGCTTCAACTATCTCGATTGGGTGGATGATTGGCCTGTTCTGGTGCCGAAATAGCTGGCGCTATCGATGGAGCGGCTGGACTGAGCGACTACATTTCTTTCTTCGACGCAAAGCTAGACTTTCGACGTTTCCTTTCACTGGTCCTGGGAGCACGACCTATGCCCCTCGAGTTAGCGAACTCGTAGTAGTACGAGACAAAGCTGTTCGTACACGATAGTGTTCACATCTTCTGTGGCTTTGGAATGGGTTGCTATATCTCTTGCCTTCTCTTCTGCTATTCTTGGGCCTCTAAGCTTTACAGTTTGTTTGGCTTCGACCGGTATCTTTAGTGCGATGTAGTTTGGCATTGCTAATCATGACTGAAAGTTCACGACTAACGAATGACGACTTTACGACTCCTGGACATGAACAATATCTGTACCGTATATCTACTAGTAATCATACATGTCATTCGAGAGCGATCCATGCGACACGTTGTCTTAAAACCGCAATACGTCATCCACTAATGTGTTACCTTGTGACCCACTTCGCCCTAACTGAAGCGCGTAAGAGCTTCATCCAACGTCACACTAGCAGTCTTCTTAAAACGCTTCAATTGGCGTGCTCGAAAACTCCCCGTCGTCTCAAAGTGCTCATGCTCGATGCTTTCATCCTGCTCTCCTGCAGCAGGTATAGGTGATGCAGGTCTTTTGGGCGATTTGCCACCTGTGGGTGCTTGCTTTGAGTTTGGCTTTTGGGATAGAGTGAGGAGCATGAGTCGACCTGGCTGCATCTGGTATTCTGTTTTCTTCGGTGTACCCTGGAGATCGAAAATTCTCAGGGTAGGCATTGTAGGCTTTCCATGATTATCGATTATCGGTGCTTGCGCTGGAGCAGATGGAGATGCTGAGGGTTTCTGGGGTTGCGGCTGAGTTCCCGTATGCGTTGCAGAAGCGGGGCATTATCCTTCCGCGGGTATTGTTGCAGATGGTTGCTTATCAGTCGCTTTTGCTGCGCTTGTGGAAGCCGTTTGGGTTGATGATGTACGTGGCTTTACGGTGGCTTTTTGTTCAATGGAGACAGGTTGTGGGATTTGTGTGACAGGCAGTGTACCCTCAGGTGGTAGTCTGATGCGGCGCATTTTCACAATGTCGTCAAAAGCATCTCCAAGGACCTGCTTTAGGACATCTAGATCGATGCTGCGGAGTTCATTTTTTGCTACCTCCACGCGGTCCTCCAAATTGCGATATCGTTTGTTGAAAGGCCTCCATGTCTTCTCCAGACTGACATAGCTAAAGTCAGTGCCTGCCACTTTTTTGACGACGCAGTCATGTTTCTCAAGCTGCTTTAGGCACTTTCGCGCATGATCGTAAGCCTCTTTTGGGATGCGAATTTCTTTTGGCAAGCACAACATCACGGTCGGGCTTTGAAGAAAGCGATTGATCGCAACGCAAGTGCTGCAAGCTGGTTGTCTGGTGCACGTGAGCGGCGCCCGAATCCTCGATGGGATCTCCGGCTCTCTGCCGATGTATCCATCTAGATACAATTTCATCGCGTAGTTAAACAGAGATTTCGTAGAGGATGACTCTTGACCCGTAGACTCGTTGGATATTTTGGCGGCTACATCCTTCAAAAAGGGTATCAATGTGTCGTGGTAGTTGGTAGCAGCGACTCTTCGGAATGCCTTGATGATAATGCTCAATACAGTGGTGGTTTCGGTTCGGAACCCACGAGAAAAGCAATTCTTGACGAAGGTAGCCAGCGTTGGCCAGCACCCAGGAAATTTATCACGCACATTTCTCCGTGGGTAACGCGCACTGTCTGGATCATATTCCCCGAGAGAAAAGATAGGTGTAGACTAGGGATAGAACTCTGCCAGAATAATTCCGACGGCGCTCAAAGATAAGGGTTGAGATCGTTCGCAGAGGTGGTTGATGAACTTGATGGTAGGCAGCGATTTGGTGGCGCCTTCTAGCAAGTGTGGCAAGACCCTAGTGTTCAGGTCAGTTTGTTTGCATGGAAATAGAAGTGACACTCACTTCTCTTCGAAGTAATCATCTGCACAGCTGCCCCATATTCCCACAAACGCCACCAAAGGACGATAAGTTCGCTCCCGGAGTAATTGTTCCATGTTGACCATGGCCTCCACTTGAACCACGAACCATTTCCTCAAAGAACTGTCGAGCTCTTTTTGGATCTCGTCTTCATCAGTAGCTTCTAGTGGGCCCTCTGTGAACGGAGCTGTCAAATTATCGTTCTCGTTTGTTGGAGGTTGTGGTGACGAGGTGGGACATTCATCATCAGACTTCCCTTCAAAGCTACTGCTGCTGCGATCGAATTGATTTTCCGAGGCATCTGCATTCTCGGAAGCAATCTGATGAGGACTACGCCGCTTGAAGAATTTTTTCAGTATGTGGTATCGCGTTTTAAACGTTTGTAGGGATTCTACAGCAATCTCAAGTCTGCACGTTGTCAGCGTTTTGCATGGAAACTGGCGCCAGCTAGAACTGCATACCCTTCTTCGATGACGTGGAATGAAATATGTGGTGCGACACATAGGATATTGGAGAACACAGGGATTGGCGCACCACGAAGACAACAAAGCGCTTTGTTCAGTAGAAAGCGATGGTCCATATCCAAACATGCAGCCAGAGTGGAAACTAGGCTTGCTTCTATACTACTGTACTTCAGGTCGCGTGGTATGTTCCTGTCCCGAATACGTGTTTCGATTTGCTCAAGGACCTTGGAGCATACGAATTCTAACAATGACGGATGCGATGCATCCCTCTCTCCGTCAAAATACATGGGCCGAAGATACCGCACAAGTTCGTCCACACTTCGCTTGTTGTTGAGATATTTTAAGACGTGCTCGTACATGTCAGGAACAACAATCGCGACTGAAACGCAGCCATTCTTGGGGAAAGGGAAGTTGTGGAATGGGTTTGGTTGTACGGTGTTCTGTTCCTCTGGTGATATGAATTTAGGTGGTAGAGTCCTGCCGCTCATGTCTTGTGTGTCGCCGAATGTGTAGGTTGTGTCGTAATCAAAGTCTGGAGAACATTCAATGTCGTGGACCGTTGGAAGAAGACCGTCAAAGCCATGACGCCAGCTGTCAGAGCACGCATCGCTGTCAGAATGGTCATAGTCGTGCCTGCAAGTCTGTTGTCTTCTGTGCGTTCTGGTCTTTTTGGTGCGGCGTGTGTAGGTTGAGAAGAACATTCCGCATCCTATAGCTTTACAAGCATGCTCGAGCCTCTGACTTCGTGCACGATCTCCCCCTTCAGATCTTCCATGTCCAATTCATTTGGAACATCAGGCTCCCTTCTCCTGAAGTACGAGTGCTTCAAAACATATGCGAGATACTCCGGCGTGGAGCCAGGCCTCATGAGTTCTGCTTTCCATCTCGTGAGCACCTGTTCAAGCGTTTCGGCACCCCCGTCATCTTCAATCGCCGCATGAGGTTCTGAATCTTTCGTCGAAGGGGTAGAAACGTAGGGAACAGAAGCCAGGATCTGTTGTAGAGAGCTGCGCACAGACGCGTTCTTGGCCTTTGGAGTGGAGCCAGTTGCGTCCGTCATAAGCAGGTCAATTCAAAACCAACTTTCACGACCCAATGGTAGGAGCATATAAAAATATGTAAATGTGGGTAGCAAGGCACACATGAACGATGCAGCGCCATGTAGCCGTCCAACGCGTTGTACGGCCAACGCACGCTAAGCTACGCTATGACCTTCAGCATCGCGCTATCACGTGCTGTGAAGATGACTCAGCGGCCGCGTGACGCATCGCGTTAGTCTGTGCGCTTAGACTCAGGCTCCCGTGCCCGCCTCTCCACATCTCTACTCACCCACCTACACCTCGACTCACACCTCGCGATCCCTCCAACCCTCGCCACTCGTCAACCACTGTAACCTCACCCTCTTCGCCTACCCGCAGTCTGCCACAGTACACCATCCTTGCGAATTTCACAAGGCCTTTGACGTGTAGTCGCACAGTGACACGGCTTTCGAGCTCTCTCTCTGGCCACTGCGAGTCATTGGGGTGATGCTCTTGCGGGCGCCGGTAGCGTGAAGACGGTGCGGCCAACGGTATTCCTCGCGCACCACGGTATCTCCGCCTCGCCGGCAGGCTCCATTTGTCGCACTTCGCTGGAACTTTCACGCCGACAGCTCGCTTCAGAGTCAGGGCTGCTCTCTGCACGCAACGCAGACAAAGCCCGGGCGGGTGGGCTTCTTTCGCAGTCGTCATCTGATCGCTGCAAAAGGGGATATTATTTGTGAGTAGTCTTGTAATTTGGAGAGAAGATGACTACAGATGTTGGCAAACGTGGCATCCCTGCGATGGCCTATCCCGCAATATATACTTCGTCGCCGATGTCACTGTTCCTAGTAATCAAACACAATCATCGTTCTGCACAAGCTACACTCTGTCTGTCGTCTCCAGTCTTCCTCCAAGGCCTGGAAGACGCGCAGCCCTTCATATTGCAGTATGACGCTAACAACCTCGTCCCTGGCACAATCTCCCTCGGGCCTACGGCCATCAACCTGCCGCAAACCTGCCTTACGGAGATAGCGCGCTCAACTACCCCGCAAATATGCACACTGTCGCTCAGCCTAAGCAGCTGCTGCCCTGTGTGGTGCCCGTCCTCCGCATCTATAGAGCCCAAAGCCGGCTGCGAAGCCATGTTTCACCAGCTCGCGGCTCTGGCGAAAGCGACGAGGCTCTGCATCGTGTTTGACTACAACTATCTGCGCACCGAAAATCGCACCCTCATCCAGCAGTTGATTGCGCATCCAGAGCAGCTCTCTGGCTTTCCACTCAGGTACCGTCAGGGACAGTTCAGGTGCGCAGATGCGTCCATCTTCGAGGTTCCTGAAGGTGTCAATACAGACGTAGAGACTGATGCTGCGGTTAAAGATGAGCCGCCTCCTCCCTACGTCGAGGCGGGCAGTAAGCGTCCTAGAGATGGTGAGCTTCATGCACCTTGCTGAATAGGTAAGTGACGACTAACGCACAATACGAAGTTCCGACCAGCCCATCGTCTTCCTCTTCGTCTCCGATTCGAAAACGCGTCCTGTTCTCACCCCCGGTTCCCTATCCCATCAGTCCGACTGAGAAGGACTCCACAGCGCCACCAAGCTTTCAACCTCCATGTTCGTCCCCGACCCTCACGCCGAACCTCCAAGATGCAGTGCATGCTGCGGTCTCCAAACTGCTCCCAAGCGTGCTAGAAGCGCTCTTACCGACTCTCTTCACCACACCATCGTCACCCTCATCGCCCATGTCGAGCCAGACCTCGAACCCTTCGCCACCACCACCACCATCGCTCTCGGCACTCGGCACGATGCTGAGCGAGCATGCGGCGCGACGTCTTGAGCTGAAGATTGAGAATATCTGCGACAACATGCTGGCACACGCATCCTACCAGCGCGACACAGCGGATACTGAGTTCTTGGAGGCATTGGAGGATAAGAGACTGGACCTCATCATGGCGAAAGAAGACTGTGTCGCTGAACTTGATCGCGTCGTTACTGATAAGCTTCACATGTTTCGGGAAGATTGTACGGCCGAGGAGCAAGAAGTCGGTGATCGCCTTGAGCAAACTGCAATTACAGTGTGTGATAATGGCAAGGAGAAGATGGACGCTCTGATCAGTACGGAGAGGGATTTCTTGAGACGGGAAAGGGGATGGTTGAATTGGGAGAGGAAGGTATTTGAGAGGGACAAAGGGGAGTTTGAGTCTGCCAAGGAGAATGCGAAGAGTGGAGGCCTGGAGCGAAGCGCGAGGGCCGGGAGTGCGCCAGCATGAGTTACATACTCATCTTGCTCTTGCGATCTATGGCTGTCAACTCACGTATCTCACGACATTGACGAAGCGATTTGGATAACGATCTCGCGACCATCCGAGCATGCAGCTCAGGTAGCATTTACGAGCTTGCTCCTCATAAAATACAAGAGCCAGCAACCACCATCTTCGCTTCCTCATCCCCTCCCTAGTGCATACACACCTAATTGTCTCCTCCCACTGATGCCCTCAAACTCCCAACTTGAATTTCATATCCTTTTTCCCCTCCAAATTCCCTCCCCGCACCAACCCCATCAACCCCGAATCGTACACCAAAGCCAGCACGTTCGCGGGATAGCTCACATCAAGCGGCATCCTGCGCGCCTTGCTGGGCCACGCGCATGGGATCGATATTGCGAAGATACACAGAGCAACAAAGCCAGCCAAGAGAGGAATGCGATGCAATCGCGCTACCTGAACGTCGTGATGCGCAGCTACTGTTGCAGCGGTGTTGGTGGTAGGAACGAGCAGTGCTGTGGAAGGTGTATGGGTGATTGCGGCAGAAACGCTGGATTGGTCAATTGATTGATTCAATGGCCGCTACGAGCGCGGAGAAAGTGTGCGACACGCTTGTGGTCAGGGTGTTGAGGTCGAACAGACCGTCCGTGGAGGATGTTAGCTTGAGTGCTGCGATGGAGGATACGGGGTCGAGGTATGTGGTGTAAGATATGACTTGCAAGTCGCCGGCTAGTGTGGTGTTGATGAGCTGCGAGACGTATGTTTCAAATATCTTTCCTGCGTTGTTCCAGTGGTCGTGAGGCAATATTTCGTGCGTAATTGGGGCGCCGGGGATGCTCAGGAGGGGCAGGGTTGGGTCGGAGGTTGTTTTCACGTTAACGAGCATTGTGTCCATGGAGAAAGAGGGCGTGCAGAAAAGGGATACTGTCTTCTTAGAAGCAGAGTCGGAGAAGGTATCGTCTTGTGTGGATATCGGACCTGAGAATCCCAAGATCCACCAGCGTCCTGGGCCGGATCCTTTTCGCGGGCAATTTTTGTCGTCAAGATACTTCCAGGCCATGCACTGACCATTTTCGATGGTGCCGCTGCTAGAATCCGTATCGGGTTCGACGTGTGGAAGCTGACATGCCGGAGCCCACGTTGCACCCGCACAGTCGCCATCCCTGAGCGTCGCCAGCCACCCGGAGCCTCGCGACTGCTTCTTAGTTTCGACACTAGCGGAAGTACAGTTCAGCGTCGCATACAATCCCGGCAGAGTGAGTGAAGAGGTATGATTGGCATCCAGCCGGACGCTCGGAAACACATACGACCTACTCTGCAACCCCGGAATCTGCGGATACCCGTACACAGCTCGCGAAAACGCCATGGCCGTCACCTTGTGCACAAATTCTGCGGTGGACTTATCTAGGAATGTGGTTTTCCTCCACTCTTGCAAGACGTGGCGCGCTTCTCCTTCGCCTGTAGGCTCCACGTGCAGTTCGAAAATACCGGCCCAGAGCAGGGTGCCCACTCACATGATGAGTGATATTAGAGTCACGTAACCAAGCTTCCAATGCCGCTTGCGGAGTGCGCGGTACGGCACGGTGAGGTTCCAGTCGTGCATGTAGTCGAGCAAGGCTGTGTCGCTGCCAATGCCGCCTTTGTCCAACTCTTTATATGGCTGTGTGCGGCGGACATAATTGTCGACATTGGCCCACCAGAGACTGATGATTGTCATGGCTAGTGCGGGCAGGGATGTAAAGAGCACCTTGTGAACCTGGGTGAGAATTCCCTTGGTTGAGAGTGAGAATGAACTGTTGTCGCTTGGCTGATGCCATATGATGAATTCGGTTTTCTTGGATAGAATGAGGAACCACAGCGTTACAAAGATAAGAGCTACTGTGGCCAGTAGCACAACGGTGCCCACCGCTGCTATTTTCCAAATGCCGCCGTAGCGAAGTTTCGCAATCGCTTTGGAGTCTGTTGGTAGACTAGGGGTAGGCTCTACAGCGATTGCAGATTGCTCTTCGTCATGCTCTATAGGTTTGGCAACGGCGGGCCCAGTCTCTCCAGGCCACTTCCGAAGAAGTAGTGTAGTCTTTCCAATCACTTCACGTTGTTTTTCCTCAGCCTTATCCGATGGTAGAGCGTCAATTCCCTCTACCAGCTTCCTGGTCTCGGTGTCTCGAAACACAACAGCGAGACCAGCAATAGAAGAAGCAGGGTGCTTCAAGCCGGTGGGGCGTCCTTGCCCTCGCCTTCCGATACCTAAAGTGAGCGATCAATCCGTAGCAAGTAGACCAATGACAAAAGCATACAGCACGATTGTATACAGCAGCGCAAAATTTGTAAGAATCCAAGCTGCTTTAGTAGTTATTATGTCTGCGGATGTCATGTCCCATCGCTCTTCGGGAATGTATATGGCAGCAGATGCATCCGAAGCAGCCACCAAAAATGACCAGATATCGCTTGCCATGATGTACATCCCACAGGCTCTGTCGTTAATCCATGTTCTGGAAAAGGTGGGAGAGTCCGCGCATAGGTATGCACCTGAAGACACTTGTGGGAGGTAGTCTTTGAAAGTATTATTTTGCTGCGACCCCCAGAACGTCTTTTGTTCGTACGGCGATGAGATCTCGTAAAGAAGTGAACTGTTAACGATACTGCTTTGTACCGGCGTACTGAAGCTGCGTGCACGACCTTTCGCATCCCAGGGAGGAACGGTCACATTGATCTTTTTGACAGTGGGTATATCTTCCATGTCCGGCACGGTTTGTCCCGTTGCTCGAACGGTATAGTAGGTGCCGTTGAGAAGAGACCAGTAGTTGGCGCGGCAGCTAATAGCACCCCAGGTTGATTTGGATCCGCCTTCAATTTTGTAGTTTTTGCTTGCTTGTATCGCGAGCGGGCCAGTGACCAGCACAAATGTATTTTCTGAGCATGCCTTATCCCAAAGCGCAAACAACCCATCAGAAGAGATGGGGTTGAGCGTTGACATGGGATTGGCGCTGGAAAGTGAGCTCCAGGACCACTTTCGACCACAACCACTCGGATCTTTCACTTCTAACTGCACCCCCGTTGCGGAACGATTGTTGCCGTTCAGTTGTACCGATTCGGCCGAAATGACGAGATCGTTCACTTGATCACAGTTCAAGGTCGACCATATAGTGGACGTTATACTTTTCCACTGAACATCGCTATCAGATGTTGGTGTGTTCTTGAATGCTGGCCGAAAGGGCATGACTGCCTGCCACTTGGCGTCGGTGAGATTGTCTGTTTCCGCGGTGGCCACCCTCTTGAACTCTGACACCTTTTGCCCATTGTAGACAGCGTCTATCGTTGTTTGCGGAACCTCACTCCGGGACGCTGAGCCAAACAGTTCTATAATACCAAGTACTTTGAAGCTGGTTGTCTCCGTGCTCGGAGCTTGTGCGTCTCGTGTGAATAAGCCCGTCTGCTAGGGAACTAGCACGAGTGCGCACCACAGGCTAGCCAGCTTGAAGTATTTCCTGAACTTAGACGGAAGGAAGAGTCGGATTGGGTTTATAGAAGGACACAGCGAGAGCCAGATTGTTTTCCAGTGTGGGTTGGTGAGTCGGGCGCCGTATTGATGTCGAATGTGCTTGTGCGGGGCTGAGGAAAGAGCGATGAAGGGTTGCAGCAGCGCCCTGTCGTCTGCAAGACGCTCGACCATAATGGCAACAATCAGGGCAAAAAAAACTGGGCCGACCCGGGACACAACATCGACGCCATCACTGCTTTTGGCAATGAACTTGTAACTTCTTTCATACGCATACATGGCTCCGTAGATGGCCCAGAATATTAGAGTGGTTAGTGAAATCCATAAGCAGCCTTTGCGAACCCAATACGGTCGCCAGTTGTCATTGTTTCCTTGGTTTTGTACATCATCTTCGTGTGAATACTGAACTTGCAGCACAGTGTAGACATTGCTGATACCTTGGCCCTTGTCGTCATAGGAAGGGGGTGGAGCTGAGAAATTCGAGACAGGTCTGATTCCGGTATCATACTCGACCACAGGCGGTTGTGGGGGCTGGGAAGGCCATGTCTGGTGTGTTTGAGGATGTGAAGGTGGAAACGGTGGAACTGTCGTCAAACTTCAATTATAACCCGTTCCTGAGATACCTATAACTATGCGTTCAGAAGACTTACTGGAATGCGGAGTATAGTTTTCACTAACCGGTCGTCTTGTCACCTGCTGATAAGAGAAGCGACTATCTGGGAACGGAGGTCCACCTTGCGAGTACATGTCAATCAAAAATGAGGCGGAACAGCGCTCGGAACGGTGAAAACTTCAAAAACTCCAAGAGAAACGCCTGGCAGTAGGCGGATGTATGTTCAGAAGATAGATACGTGAACTGTACACACAGAACCTCTTCTCATGCAAGCTTATTTAGCAGCAAGGCCGGGAAACTGTACTTGCTACCCCGCTGGAAAGTCTTCCTCCCGTGAGCAGCCTACTTCGGTGCTTGTGTTGGATC
Organism: Ophiobolus disseminans; assembly: GCA_010093685.1. Taxonomy (NCBI): domain Eukaryota; kingdom Fungi; phylum Ascomycota; class Dothideomycetes; order Pleosporales; family Phaeosphaeriaceae; genus Ophiobolus; species Ophiobolus disseminans. The sequence goes on from MU006252.1 coordinate 113,007, forward strand.
CATGTTGGTCAAAGCACGCAATACGCCTTCCTGTTACGTTTCGTCTCTACTCACGGATACCGCACTGTTCACCGCCCACCGAAGAGAAATCGCCGGATATTGCATCATGGGACGTGCTCGAAGTGAAGTGATGTGCTGTACGCAACGGAAAGCCAGCTCTAAAACTGTTCAGCAGCTGGATAGTGCATACGAACAGGAAGAAAAGTTGTGGCGGCCAGAAACAGGGCTGAAGATTGGCTGCATGCTGGGTTCATAATCTTACCCTGGTACTTAGCGGTCTGAACCACCTTCCATAATGTGTTCGCTTGCCTCACTGGAGTGTGTGAATAAATGAAAACAACCTTGGAACCAACGGGTCAAAGGACAACTTTGATTAAGCACCCGTCAACCACGCGTCTCTATCCTATCCGACTTTTTCTGTACTGATAGCGCATGCAAGACCTGTCACCGTTCAGCTGGGGTATGTTGCTTGTCAGCCTAGCACCTTAGTTCACATGGTACACTGTGGACTGCATCTCCACGTGACTCCTAGTCACTGGCTTACTCATCATGTTGTGTATATAATCGCTCTATGTAGCTCTCTCAATACAACAACCTTCTTCTCACTTTTGTCCTGTCTCCTACATCCGACATTGCTCTCTATACGAAGGGGCTGCATGATGCGGAGGCCAAGAAACGCCGGATCTGGCGACAAGAAGCGACAGCAGGGTGTTTATACCTTCAGCCTGATGATTTCCGGTCAAGAGCTTGGATCACCAATAACACTACGTTGGAAGACATTAGTGTATTCTGGAGGCAGATAAACAATGTTTGTCATCCCCATGATAAGGATCACAACCAGCCAGGGATCTAGTCGTCGTGCTTGTGAAGGATGTGCCTGAAGACAAAAGCCTTCTCTGGAATAGCTAGTTACCTCTGATCAATGACTCTAAGTAGAATCTATTTCCAAGTATGTCTTCGCAAGCCTGACAAATGTAAAATATCAGAGATCGCCATATTGGGGTACTAATAGTGACCATTAGACAGTGAGCCCCAGGCGCCACAACGAGTATCACGGTCTCTTCGCCCTCAAGAACTCCGCCCAGTCAGCCTTCTCGCCGGGGTTATCCACGCCAATGACCCCATCTCCCTCGTTCCAGCCATCCCACCTCTCCAGCCCGAAAAGATGTCTCATAGTGGGCCGTCCGTGCGGACAACTCCACGGCTTATCCATGCTACCCATGTGTCTCACAATCTCGCGCATACGCGCGGTCTTCAGCGTCTTGCCAATCATGACAGAGCTTCTGCATGCGCGGCTAGCGAGTAGTTTCCTGACCTTGCTAGGGCGGGGAATATGTGGTGATGTGGAAGTAGATGACGACGGAGGATTATCGAAGATAAGAGCTAGAAGTTCTTCGAGGTCGGTAGGGGTGAAGGTGACGTCTTTGGACATGGGGAGGGAGGTCAACTTTGCTCGGTGTCCGGAGTCGAGATTGCCTGAGGTGTTCATCTCGACAATGAAACCGTTTGATGTCAAAGCGTGCTCGTTTGCGAGGATGAGCTCTTCTTCGACTGCTGTCAATTCGAGAGGATGTGGGTGAACGAGGCGCTGGGACACCAGTGTCGTACTAGCGGACAAGCGCTCAAAGTTGTATTTCTCGTCGCTTGCGTGCTGGTCAATTATGAAGAGATCAGACGTGGGTGACGTCGTAGTCGGAGGGCGAACAGCGATAATGAAGCCAAGGTTGAACTGTCCAATGATACGCATCTTACTAAAGTCGTGCTTCGTCACCGTGAGGCTAAGACGTTCTTCTGGATCCTCTTTGTTGAGTCGTGTGCTAGTAGGTATATCAATCTTGTCCAGGTCAGCGCTCGATGCATCTAGTAGGGATTGAAGTTTCTGAAGATGTTGCGCTATTGAGTTGGCGTCTATTTCGATGACCCGCTCAATATTGATAGTTTGGTACCTGCTCAGGGACACCTTAAAGAGTTTGCTTGCGCGCTTGAGATTCGCTTCAGTCGGGCGAGTCGCAGCTTCTTCTGCTTCAGCAATCATCTTTGCAATCTTTGCTTCCTCTTTGACTTTCTTCTCTTCTTCATCAATGTATTCGTTATCTGAGTCCTCGACAATAGCTTCCGTTTCGGCTTCAACGATTGGCAAATCATCGTCGTGAACACGCCCTTCACCTGCCACATGCCGAGATGGCGGAGGCGCGCTTGATGAGATCGTCATATCGTCTGTGCGAGGCTCTTCGAATACTTGAGAGTTTGTTCGCTTCTTAGCGGACGGTGAGCGCGCCGGTGTATCAGGCATAGTACTGTCTTGGTCATCTTCTGCTTCGTCGTCGGTGCTTTCAGCTTGTGTCCCAGGGGCCGCGAACCCACGCAGGCTCTTCATGAACAAAGGCTGCTTTGGGCTCTGATCAAGTGGCTTTCCACTTAGTGAAAACTTTGGTGTGTGTATTCTGGCGCGCCTCGCCGACCTAGAATGGCTACCGCCTCCAATTGTTGAGACTGTAGTTGTGTCGCCGATTGTAATTGTGGCCTGCTGGGCTGGGGTTCGCATGGGTCGCATACGGTCGAATGCATTCTGGATCGTGTTTTGAGAAAGTGACTTTTGTGGTGTTTGCTTGATTGACGGAACTGGATCCTCGTCCTCTTCTGCTGTCGGAGCCGCGAAACCAGGTAATCTTGAAGATCGCTCGTGTTCTTCTTCTTGTTGAGCATGCTGAGGTGCCATTCGCGCATTGAAGTCTTGTATAGCTTTCGACGGCTGTGATAAGCGAATTGGTACTGGTGATCCGATCTGCTCCGGTTCGAAGAGAGGTGATCGAGACCTCCTAGGTGGTGGACTGACGCTACGTCCTTCTTCCCCTTGGGCAGATATGCTCTGCTTCCGTTCATTGGGGTGAAACACCCTCTCCTCTGTTGTTTTATCGTTTTCTGGTAAGCTGTTGCGTCGTCGCCTCACATTGGGGCGCGCGTGTCTGTCTTCAGCATCCCTCTCGGCAAATATCTCGATAAGGCTAGCTTTGACAAAGCCGGGCATATTACCAGTATCAGGTATATCTGTAGGAGACGGAAGATGCGCGCTGCGGGTGTGCACTTTTTGGACAACCGCCGGGACCTCGACCTCACTGCGATCGTCTATCAACAGTGATTCCGTACTGTCCCTTGGAACCAGGGTAGGCGTCTTGAAAGCGGATATTACCGACTTCTTCCCAGGGTGCTGAGCTTGCGGTATGGTTTGGTCGTGTCCCTCAAATAGTTCCAGCAGTGCCTCCTTAAGATTCTCCAACAAGGCCGTCTGATCATGTAACATGATCGACCGCTTGTCCGGACTGACATTGACGTCGTAAGCATTCGTGTCAAGCTGTATATCAGCAAAGATGAACGGGGACTGCGTGATGTTGTAAGACTTGTAGACTTCGTTGATCGCCTTTGCAACTTGAGGTAGATTGCACGGGCGAGAGTTGACGAAGAACATCTGCCGATCTGGAGTTTGGCGACCCTCTCCAACGACTGGTCGCGATATGTGGCCGACTATTTTGACCTTAGCTGAGCCTGGATCCTCCTGTGTGCTCCAGTTTTGTGCGCTCCGTGTAGCGCCTGATTTGTTCGAAGGGTCCATTTCGAACTCGAGGTTGAGGGGGATGAGAGCTGTAATCGTCTTTGCGCCGTACACGTTGGAGATGTTGTCTCTCGTGCTGGAGTTTGCGTTGGTCGAGAAAGCTACTATCTTCTTCCTGCAAGGTGTCAGACATGGTAGGCCGGTAGTACTTAGATTCCCACTCACCCCTTCGGCACCAGATTGCTGACAGTGAACTTGACACCCACACTGATGCATGCATACGCATTCAGCAGCTGCAACACCTTGTTGTATTCACGCTTGATGTTCTTCTCCAGCTCCTTTCGCCGGACGGGCAGGTTGTGGAACAGCTTCTCCACCACGACGGTTGTGCCCTGCTTGGCGGCTACGACAGAAGTGGCCTTCAGCTTCCCCGACTGCTCAAATTCGAGCTTTGTGCCTCGTGGTCCGTCGGCTGGGCGGGCAGTCACGATATGGAAGTTGGAGAGGGCACATAGCGAGGACAGAGCCTCACCGCGGAAGCCGAAGGTCTGCAGCGAGGAGAGGTCATCGTACGAGGTGAGCTTCGAGGTATAGTGTTTAAGGGCTGTTGTCTCATAATCTTCGGGCGAGATGCCGCCCCCGTTATCCTGGACTTCGATGGCGTCGAGGCCATTGTTCCTAAAGCGGACCTCTACATCGCACGTCAGTCGTGTTGATGGAAGGCTTGATATGCGGGGCGAAAGCATACCGACCGAGGTGGCGCCTGCATCGATGCTGTTTTCCACGAGCTCCTTGCACACAGACTGCAAGTCGACAATGACCTGCCCTGACTGTATTTGGTGCACGGAACGGCCCTCTATGGGCTTGATCGTGGCCATGTCAACCCCTGCTCATGTTGGAGTGATGCGGGCGTGACTTCGCGTTGACGCGACCGAAACTCAACGCGTCTCTCATACGTAAAAATAACCGGGAAATACGTTAAGCCGGCCCGAGCGCGATCCCCCACACGAACGCGCAGAACAACACCATCCCAACTTACGCATTTTTACACGTATTTTACTCCAAAACGCGTGTTCTCTATCTCCTGCACGATGCCAAAAGAGCTAAAACAAGGATGTTGGTGTTGCTTCAATACGCCTCCACCTGTAGTAGCTTCAGATAACACGGCGCAGCTTGCAACACCTCAACGCTCTGCAGTATTTGCAGTGCTCTACTTCTGCCAAAAGAAGAGGATTTACTGCTCCTTAGAGGATATACAAGGTCTTTAATATATTAACATCAACGTCTTCACACGTTCTGCAATCAGGCCGGCCACAACGTCTGCAGAACTCAGATCAACCTGAAACTTGCGGTTGGCCAAAAGAGTTTAGTGCACAGGACGCAGAAGCAATTGTCTCTCTTCTTGATAAGCTTCCTTTTGAGAGTAAGGATCTGCTGTGGCAAGATCTTTCTGTTGAGGCAGGTGTCCTTAAGGATATTACAAGAGAAGGAGCTAACAAGATCAATGTATGCAGCAAGAAAACAATCCAAAGGCATGTAACAGATGTACAGGTGGTAGCAAGAACGGATTGCTCTCCACTTTTTTGCACGGGCCATCGAAGCACATCGAAGATTCTTTACTCCAATAGAAATCTGTATATATTTCTTCAACGCGTGATGACTGTACATGGCCATGGCTCCTAAAACACCTCAACGCCGCCTCACGCACGAGGAACGCGCCCGCATCCACACCCTACGTTACAACGCTGGCTGGAGCTACTCAAGGATATCTCGAGAGCTTGGTATACCTGAGAGCACTGTACGGCACTGCGCTCTTGCACGCCTTACTCCTCAGAAGCCATGTGGCCGGCCACCTCTCCTAAATACACCTCTCCGCCAGCGCCTCATCTCTCACGCTACGGCCTCTCATGACCAGAGGCTCAAGCCTCTGAGAGAGATAGCTCACAAGCTTGGTATCAACGTTCATCAACGAACGCTCACAAAGGCCTTTGCCAAGGATGGCTATTACCGACGTGTTGCTACAGAGAAGCCTCTTCTCACAGACAAACATACCAAGGATTGTCTGTGGTGGGCTTATACCTGCTCAATCTGGTCTCAGGTAGTCTGGAACAGAGTAATCTGGTCTGATGAAGCATCATTTAAGCTTGGGAGAGGGAAGGTGTACGTAACACGAAGGCTTGAGGAGAAGTATCTCTCCTCTTGTTGTGTCCCAAAGTTTAAGGAGTACTCATGTGTTCATATCTGGGCGTGTATAGGAGGACATGGCTCAAAGGGACCTCTTTTTATATGGGATAGAGAGAAGATAGGTAATATCAACTCTCTCTCATATATTACTCATATTCTACCCCTCATCTCATCCTTCAAACAGGAGCATGAGATCTTCCGTGTGGGTATAGCCAACAGCCTCCTCATGCAGGATGGAGCCTCCTCTCATAGAGCTTGGGCCACGAAGCAGGCTCTCCACAAGAGAGCTATCCGACTGCTCTGGTGGCCAGCCAACTCTCCTGACCTGAACCCTATTGAGAATGTGTGGAGGCTACTTAAGGCACGTGTGCAGAAGAGGTTCCCTCACACAAAAGAGGAACTTATTGCGTGTATACAAGAGGAGTGGGAGAGGCTTGAGATGAGAGATATCCAAAAGTACTGTGTAAATATGGGAGAACGCTGCGAGGCTGTCCTCCGGGCTCATGGAGGCCACACGCCATTTTAAGCCATGGAGCTAGTCCTAAGTTGTATATAAAATACACTGTATTTGTAACAGATTCGATGTGCTTCGATGGCCCGTGCAAAAAAGTGGAGAGCAATCCGTTCTTGCTACCACCTGTAACAGGTGTGAAGAGCCACCCTGCAGCTGTGAAGGAGAAGCACACAGAGGCTCAACAGAAGGCACGGGTAGCCTGGTGTGCAGTCCAACTTCAACTGCGCCCAGATGGCATTAATTGGAGGTGTTTACTTGTAAGGGGCCAGGCTGAAGACAGCAGGAAGGCTAGGTTGAACAGAGATGAACTCGATGGAGTCTATCTAGAGCCAGAGAGCAGGCTGACTTTATAGCAGACTGCTGGCTTCTGGAAGTTTCTACATACATCAGCATTTGTCAGCTGTCAGAAGAACATATCTTGTTCTGGCTAGTTCCAGGACATTCCATGATGTTCCAATGAACCGAAGTGTATCCACTGAGGACAGCAGAGGTCTAACCTCTTACAATACTCTGATGTGACAAGCTCCACTACATAACAGGCCCAAAGTATCAAAAAACATTAAGAGGCGGGTGGGCAAGCAATACAAGAGCACTAATATCCAGTACAAGAAGGACCACAAGCCGGATCTAGAGAAGCAGCACCACTTTCACATATTCACTATTGTAGGCTACAACTTCTCTTGGTGCATGCCCTACAACGTTAGAACAAGCAATAGAAAGATGACTTTTAAGTGCTACATAAATACTATTCTCCTAGCCTTAAAGACATACCTCCTCCACATTGGTGGGGACTGGATCCTTTGGCAAGATAGGGATAACGCTCATATATTAAGGGCTACCTTGAATTGGATGAATCAAAATGGAATGCCCTACATCAACTCATCTCTAAAGTCCCAAGATCTGAATATCATGGAGACTTGGGTAGGACCCTTGAAGAGGAACTTTGCTCAAAAGAGGTGTTGGACAGAAAGGCAAGGTGTAAGGCAATTTTATGAGGTGTGGAATAAGCTGGATCCAAAGAAGATTAATCGAACAATTGATGCCTATCCAAAACGACGGCAGGACTGCAAGGATAAATATTATAGCTTACTAACAAAGTATTGGTTGAATATATCAACTTTTGATGACTGTGCGCAATGCAAAACAGCGTTATTTTGGCTGTAAAATAGGGGTGTTCTGCATTGTGATGGGTGGGCGCACGGTCCTTATTTCCCACTTATTTTTTACTACGAGAGCCCGCGTGCAGGGCTCAGGGTCCAAAGTGGGGCTCGCTTAAGCCTGCTCTTCGTCTTCACTCCAGCCCGACTGTTGCTTGACCTTGTATTTCGCCATGGCTGAAATGGAGGCCACAAGGCAGCAGCTAGGTGCTTTGAATGCAGAGCTCCTGTCAATGCGCGTACGGTATGCACTCACACCTCCAGTCCTGTTGACGGAGTTAACAAGGGTTAGGAACAAGAATGCCGCACAACTTCTCGAAGAAGCAACATCTTTGGAACGTCGTACTAAATTGCGTCTTGACGCAATCATCACTCGCTTCGCCAAGAAAGAATGCCTCCAGCTTACCGACTTGATGTATCGTAAATTGCCTGCCGAACTGAGGGATGCGGTGTATCAATACCTTTGCATCGAGGATCAAACAATGTATGTTGGGCCGTATTATCATTTCAGACCTTACGAATGCAAGCCGACAGTAAAAGTCGATCTTGAGGCTGAGTGGCGTCAGGTTGACTATCATGTGAACCCACACATGATGTTCGACTTTGATCCTCCCAGCCCCGAGATCGTGGATGCAGAGGAAGCCGCAGACAGACGTATTGCGGACGTGCCCGAACAAGAGAAGAACTTCATCACGCTCCCTGACGGCCGGGCCAAATACGACCATACCTGCCAGCGCCCGACTGGCGTACTTTTGCCCAACAATCACATCTTCAATCCCGAATATGTCGGCGACAAGGTCGCCTGGGAAACTCAGCAGCTTTACTGGGCCCAAAACACTTTCTCCATTTGTCACGTGGATGCCGGCATAGAAAGACTCCTACAAAAGGCAAAATACACTGGCTTCCAAGAAGAGAGCCTTTCCGGGCGACTGAATAAGCACGAAGACCGGCTGTGCCCTTGGGGTTTTGTCCACGACCTGCAGATAAGGATCAAATTTGAACATTTCAGACAGTTCTTGAAATTCGCCATGGAGCATCAACGCCCCACAACGGCAGAGAGCTTTGCATACGAACGAAATTTCCTACGTGCTATAAAAGAATCTCTTGAACCACTAGTTAGGCTTCCACTCTCGACACGGACCCTCAACATTGAGTTCATCCTTATGACTCAGCTCAACCAAGATGACGAAGACGAACGTCGAACATTCGGCAATCTGTTGCAAGCCATTAGAAACACCATCTACAGGCTGGTGTACGACCGCCCCAACACATGCGTCAAAATTGTCCATCACGACGAGCTCATGTCGCCGTTTCCTCGCGACATAACTCAGTTGTGGAGCTTGACTAAGGAGCAATGGGAGCATGTACGTACTCGAGCGATGGGGGAGTGTACAGAACTGACTATATCATAGGAGAAGGCTGCGAACCATGACTTTAGTGGCACAGCGGACTGGACAGAGGAGTTTTACTTTGGAGATCTTTTCATCAGGCACAACGGTCGCTTCGGTGGATATTTCAACAATCCACAGCTGTGGGATGTAATGATGGCGGAGCGGTGGGGCATTGGCAATGTGTATGAAGACACCAAGCCTAGGACGCCGATCAAGGAGGGTTTATATTGGCCTGTCTACACTCTCGGGTCTGGCGATGATGAGGATGGCGATGATGAGATGGATTCATGAAACCAGGTGGCATGTTCTTGGTCAACGCTGCACCTGCATGATCTTGCACACTCGATTTGTAAGCTACTCTATATTGATACGTGAATACGCGATCTGCGAACCGCGCCCAGCAGGCACAGCGCAAAGCCGATTGGCGCGTACCTGGACCAACAGCATTGCGGCAGATCGCATCTAAGACATCGGGCACACAAGAGTGCGGCCCGCTTCACAAGTTGCAACTCGAAGCACAAACCTCATTTCTCCAAACCCCCCTCAGGCGCATGTCGCGTGTCTGCAAGTTGCATCCGTCGAGATCCGAAGGGCTGTCCCATGGCACCACACCACTCCATGGCAGCCGGGATTAGAGCAGCCGCGAGCCGAGTCTTCGGGGTTTAGTACACTTTGGGCCGCTAGCGCGATGCAAAAGGAGCACCCAAGTCAATCACATCACTCGCAGTGGCCAACCTCGCCAAGATGCGTTTGTGCAATTAAAGACCCTTTTCTCTTCGCATTCCGCTAGCCGAGTTAGTCAACAGTTCAATTAACATTATCTGGGCCGTCCCGCCGTCTCTTCTTTCGCGATCCTCGCGCATCTTTCGGCCGGCTCCTCACATCTTGCGCCAAAAGTTTTACGACTCCAACATGGCGGTCAACGCGAGCTTTGTCTCGCCCACGGCAGATGCAAAGGTCGCCCACCTCATGACACAGCTCGACACCAACAGTGTGCTCTCGACTATCTTCAATTCCTTCAGCGTGTGGCGGCTGCTTCTCACACTCCTCGTGGGCGCCGTAGCGTATGACCAGTGTATGGACAGCTTACCCTGATGCGCCAGGCCGTACTGACAGGCGCATAGTCATGTATGTCTACCGCAAGGGCTCAATCGAAGGTCCCTCGTGGAAGGCGCCCTTCATCGGACCCTTCTTGGAGTCTGTCCACCCCGACTTCACCAAATACTACGCAAAATGGGCGTCAGGGCCTCTCAGCTGTGTATCCGTCTTCCACAAGTATGCGCCCGTACCCTCGCACTCCGCGCATGTCGCATGCTGACAAGTGAGCCAGGTTCGTCGTCATTGCCTCGACCCGCGACATGGCCCGTAAGATCTTCAACTCGCCCGCCTTTGTCAAGCCCTGCGTCGTGGACGCTGCCCACAAGCTCCTCCGCCCGAATAATTGGGTCTTCCTCGACGGCAAGGCCCACGTAGACTATCGCAAGGGTCTCAACGGCCTCTTCACCCGCCAGGCGCTCGAGCAGTATCTGCCGGGACAGGAGGAGATCTACAACAGGTACTTTGAGCAGTGGGTAAACCTCTCGCAGGTGGAGAACAAGGGCAAGCACGTTCCATGGATGCAGGAGTTCCGCTTCCTCATTACCGCCGTGAGCTGCAGGACGTTTGTTGGCCACTACTGCTCGGATGAGGCCGTCAAGAAGATTGCCGACGACTACTACCTGATCACGGCCGCGCTCGAGCTCGTGAACTTCCCTATTATTCTGCCATTCACCAAGAGCTGGTACGGCAAGAAGGCCGCCGATATGGTCCTGGAGGAGTTCTCCAAGTGCGCCGCGAAGGCCAAGGTTCGCATGGCCGCAGGTGGCAAGAAGGAATGCATCCTCGACTTCTGGGTAGACAATATGATCCAGTCGGAGAAGTACCGCAAGAGGATCGAGGCAGGCGAGAAGGTCGACGACTCTGAGAAGCCCTCGATGCTCATCCGTTGGTTCAGCGATCTCGAGATTTCCATGACCATCTTCACCTTCCTCTTCGCCTCCCAAGATGCCACTTCATCTTCTGCCACATGGCTGTTCCAAATCATGGCTGACCGACCCGAATTCCTCGAGAAGGTCCGCGCGGAGAACCTGGCGGTCCGAAACGGCGACATCCACGCCCCTGTGTCTCTCGACACGCTTGAGAAGCTTCAGTGGACACGCGCCGTGGTCAAGGAGACGCTCCGCTACCGCCCACCAGTCATCATGGTTCCCTACCTTGTGAAGAAGGACTTCCCTGTCACCCCCGAATACACCATTCCTAAGGGGGCCATGGTTGTCCCTACTACTTACATGGCGCTACACGACGAGGAAGCTTACCCCAACGCTGACTCGTTTGAGCCCGAGCGATGGATCACCGGCACGGCTGACCAGCAAACAAAGAATTGGCTCGTGTTCGGCACCGGACCCCATTACTGCCTCGGTCAGACGTACGCTCAGGCCAACCTTATGCTTATGATTGGAAAGGCCAGTATGATGATCGACTGGGACCACAAGGTCACTGACAAGAGCGAGGTGATTAAGGTGTTTGCGACAATTTTCCCAATGGTGAGCCCTGCCAATCAATATACAATTAGAATTTGTACTAACTACAATCAGGACGATTGCTTCCTCACATTCAAGAACCGAACATCATAGGCTGGGTTCTGTTGTCCCTCTTGATGTAACGCGCCCTGCTTAGCGATTCTTGCATTTGCATCTACATTTTTTTGGAGTTTAAAATGTGGGAGCTTCTTGAAGGGTTGAGGCACACTCATCCTTGGACAATATACTTAATTACAGGCTTTGGCATACCTCGGCAGGTAGCCAGTGGTTTAGATCGCTTCGGTCTGGACAGGATTGTTAGCCCACTGTGGGCGGTTGACGAAGATTAATGCATAGGGCGGATGGGTATTAGTAATGGCAGAAATGAAAGGGGACGTTTAACACTTGTTTGACTATCACGTGCATGCTTCACTATGTGATGTTTGTAATTGCGCGGCGATGATGACATGTTCGTCGTCGAGGTGAAACACGGGTGTGCCAAGACGAACTATGGTTCGAGCTCTGGTCGCCAGAACTTTGTGACGATTCGTTCACTCCACAACCCGATTCCTAACTTTCGCGCTCCCTGCATTCACTTGTAGTGACGCTCCTGGCTAGTCCGAGGCACGCCATTTCTAGTAGACGCGAACAACAACGCGCTAAACAACCTCAACTACCCACAAAACTCTCGCATTCCAGTGCCAACGTCCCACCAGCCCACCGCAGGCATTACACCCCTCGAATACGGCCGCACTTAGATGCAGCATGGCACCCGTCATTTCTCCCGCAGAGTCTGCGCGCGTTGGCCCCCATCCGTCGTACATCGAAATCGCAAAGCCGTACATCTTGCAATCGCGTATCCAGAAATGCCTATACGACATCCACATGAGCGACGCCAAGGAGGATTCTGTGCGTCTACAGGGCGTCGCATGGATCGACCAGGTGCGGCGCGCACTCCAGCTGCCCATTCGCACCTTCAACACGGCTGTGATATACTACCACAAGTTCAGGCTGCTTCATTCGGACAACGAGTACAATTGGGCGGATGCAAGCGCCGCAGCACTCTTCACGGCTTGCAAGATCGAGGACACGCTGAAGAAGAGTCGCGAGATATTATGCGCAAACTGGAACTTGAAGGTCGGACCTGGTGAGAGTTTGAGCAGCGATGATCCAGTATGTCACCCCACAGGGTACGCATGGGAGGGTGCAACTGACAACGCAACAGCGCTTTGAGAACCACTCCAAGCTCATCATCGGCCTCGAACGACTCATGCTCGAAAGCGCCGGCTTCGACTTCCGCAATCGGTACCCCCAAAAGCTCATGGTGAAGCTCGCGCGAGCCTTGAGATTTGATCGCACCAACGCCTCTAAGACGGCGTGGAACCTGAGCATCGACCTGTACAAGACTTTTGCGCCGCTCAAGCAGACGACGCCGACGCTCGCGATTGCTTGCGTAGAGCTTGCGGCGCGATTGCACGACATGGACGCCACACGGCTGGTGGACGCAGGCGTGATGAGGTACAGCAAATGGGCTACGAGCAGGGCTGAGGTCATGGAGACACTGCTGGATCTCCTCGACCTCTACACCCACCATCGCGGCTCGACGGCTGTTGGACCCCTCTACACACTCGAGGCCTTTATCAATATCCGCATCGGTCTGAACCAGGAGGCATCTGCCGCCAACATACCTCGCTATGCGCTCTATGCCTCCGATGCCACCTCCGATGCACAGATCAGCACAAATGGCACCAAGCCGCGGAACGGAATCGATGCAACAAGCCCACTAACCCCTGCCACGCCAGGTACTGTATCTCCTGGCAATGCTCAGCCCCCAACATCAGCAATAGGCATCCGCGGCCAGAACGGCACTGTTAGATTCATGCTAGATGCAGCCCGCGCTCGCGACGAACACAACGAGGTTGACAAGTTCCACCGCATCGAAGAAGAAGAGTATGAGGTCGAGGTCCCGAATGACATCAGGCTAGATGACAGAGACAAGAGAAGCAGAGTGCGTTGAGTATGAAATGGATTTTGCGTTTGGATTTCATGTTGCATGCGCTTGTACCGGACCACAGGCCGAATCCGGGCTCCAGCTAAACCATGTACCAGGACACTGACACCTGCCCCACACCTCGAGAAGGTCATTCTGATGAGTGGGCCGGCCAGTTGGTCACTGACAATACCGGCTCGTCGTATTGGGACAAGTTCCGTGAGCGGCATGAAACATCGGATGCAGCTCCACATCGTGACTATCCGACCCCACGTGCGGACAACCAGTATGTCGCGGATCATTCTGGAGACTACGCAATGGATGAATCTGGGTATGAAGTAAGGCAACTTTCCCACTATAACCGCGACGAGATCGGAGATGAGGACCACCTAGCGCCTGCCGACTCTGGTAGAACACGACATAGTACCTTTCGTAACAAGCCTCCACCACGCAAGCTTAACGACTCAAGCGAATCCAAAACTAGAGACGAGACCAAGCGCAGCCCTGACCATTGCTCTTCAGAGCGTAGAGAACGCATAAAAATCAAGCCTGGTGGAGTGCGAATGGGTCGATCAGGCTTTTCCACCACTGATCAACGTCGACTCTCCTTGTCATCTCATGGAGAACAACAAATTGACTTTGCAGATCTCGAAGGTCTATACGATACGCCTCAGCCCTTGGTGGCTGTTTCTGAAGCACCACAAGCCGATTACGCCGATCTCAAGGGACTTTATGGCTCGCCTTCTCCCGAGGGTCGAGATAATTACCGGCCAGACAATGCTTCTCGCGAGGGCGGCACAGACAGCTACCGGCCCGGCAGGCGTGGTGGTCGTGGTAACAGAGGAGACTATAAACGTAGACCAACGGATGACCGCCAACAGCGCCGAAATTCTATGGCCTCATCTGAAGATCGTGAAGGGTCCGATCTGCCATTCCATTCTGGACCAGCAGCGCGAGGAGAAGACTCAAACCGCGGCAGCTCGAAGAGGACCACTGATAGCTCAAGTGTTTCGCCTGCAGCAGCGGGCTTTCTTCACCCAGACCGTGTACGACTGATGTCTCCAGAGTACGAGCTCTCGACCCCATGGCGCACAGACCTAAACCCACAGCGCCGGAAGAACAAGAAAGAAGCAAATGCGGCTAAGGAGGAGCAGGTTCGGACACACAGTAACCGATCTGATGATGTGGACACGCCAGCCCAGCAGGAGCACTCCAAGTCAACAACACCATCTCAACAACGCGAATCGCTTTCGGAGCAGGTACCATTTGACGGTGCAAGCAGACGTCTCTCGGCAGATGATGGTCACCAATGGGTCTTCGAGAACAATATCAGAGGCAGAGGCAGAGGACGCGGTCGAGGTCGTAGAGGGAAGGTTGGTCAGCGTGGTGGAAGAGGACGAGGTCGTGGTCAGAGTGATTGGCATCGCTCATCTGATACGCCCACACCTCGCTCTCCGCGCCCATTCGATCGCGTGGGGCGTGAGGACTGAACTGCTGATCCTGACGAGGTGTATTGGAAGAGAGGGACTGGAGTGTATGACTAGCAAAATTCTATAAACCAAACATGCGACACATGCACAATCTGCAATCTCGGTTCTTCCTCTATATTTCCATATCTACATCAACCCCCCCTCACCCCTTCACCCATCCACCATTCAAGCATATTTACTACTTATCCCCTCACTCCTCTCAATACCCTCCACCTTAACCCCATCCAACCACCCCGCGCGATCCTTGACAAATTGCTCCGCCCGCGGCGCCATCTTGCTCTCCACGAGGTTGAAATCGTCGACCGTGCCTAGACGTAGGATGGAGTAGCCGGGGAATTTGGCGCCGACGCGGTACACTGGTGGAATTAGTGAGATGTGGGATAGGGATGGGTGGGATGGAGTGATGAGTTAGGGTGATTGGGGATGGGTTTGGCTGATGACTTTGCAAGGAGATGGAAATGGGTACGAACTCAGTGTCCCACACGTCTGACAGAAGTAATTAGTCATCGTTTCGCCAGACTTTATGCTGTGCTTTTGGCCGAACTGTTTGAGGTTGTCCTGCGGATATGATTAATACGGAGGAACGTGGGAGAAGCGGACCTCGGGAGGCTTACTTGTCCCCTTAGATGCTTCAGGTATTTATCATCCACGGTGAAGTTGGATGCGAACATTGAGGCTGTGATTTTCCGGCAGTCGGTGCAGTTGCACACGAAGATGTCGATTAGACCCGGCCCTTCGGTGGGGAAGGCGAGTTGCACCGTGCCGCAGAAACATGTCGCTGTTGCCTCGCCGTCTTTGGACCAGCCGTCGTTTGCGACGCCGCTGAGGGGGAAGTAGGGGGTTGATTTGGGCGCATCGCGGACGGACATTGTTGGGGTGGGAGGGGAATAAAGGATGGGTATAGTAGGTTGGTGTGTTGGGATCGATCAGCTGATTGAGCTTGTAGAGTTGAAGAGACTGGTGAAGATGCTGGATATAGAAGTATCCGTATGTAGACCTTACTTATACCCATCCCTCTTCAATTCCATCATCTCAAATCTTCTCCAGGATCGCGATAAACCTGCAGCTACTTTCCCTATCTTGCTGCACGCCTTCATTCCGACTCCGCTCCCTCCAGTCGCAGCTACACATTGTCGCCACAACTCAATCCTTCGACAATGTGCCTTGCGCTGCACGCGCTTACACAGTGCCGATCCGCTCGCATAAGCATGCAGACCTTGGTTCTTGTTTAGTTGCAGCCTCGGCTGGCTTTTGGGGATTTGTCGGTAGAGATGCAAGCGAGGCCGCTGGGATGGGAGTGGGAGTTGATCAGTTGGTCAGCTTTTCGAGGATTAGGCGGGAATTTAGTGTGACGTAGGATGTGCATGCGTAGGATTAATTTCCTTATCGAGTACTTCTCGTGTTCGTGGTTTAATAGGTCTGTTCGTATTTACACGTGAGGGTAGTTGCATACGGAGAAATGCAGAATATTTTGGAGGCGGGCGCAGATAAGCTTCTTGGGCCGAGAATTCCTTCACTATACGTTTGTAGGGGTGGATTTGGGAAGTAGCAGCTTCACTAGACATTTATTGCACCTGCGAATTGCAACGATGTTGATTTCATTTAGAGCGGCCTGTTTACCTAGGTGGTGTTTCAAGGTCGTGTGAAAATGAGAAATCGTCCCGCCCCCAGCTAGCGTTAGGCAAAGAGGACGAGAAAATAGTGTATGAGCAGGGGGGGGCAGGCTGATTAGCTTTGTCGTTGAGGACAGGGTCGTTACTCGTGAATCTCTTGTATAACAAGCCGCCCATCACCACAGCTGCGCCTGCGGCTAAGCTCAAGTTATGCCTGTTTGCCTTTTTCGTCGCCTCTTTTTTCTCTCCGCAAATCCGCCTCTTTGCTGCTTTTCTTTGCTCCTCGTACTCTCGTCTGTCCAAGACTACGCTGCGCCTCCCATCCAAAGACTCGGGCCATGTGGCGTGAATTGGATAAATATCGAATGTGACCACGTTGTCTCTCATGCGCGTCGTTGTGCCGAGGAAGTACGGCTCAACTCTCCAGGCAGGCACGATGCCATTCTTGTTGTCGCAACGAGAGCCAGCAGTTTCAGCCATCAAGAAGATGGTTATCTTGCTACTTCGGTCGTGATTGTGACGGCAGTTGAGCATTGCTTCCACCAAGCATCGCTGATGCGACACTTTTATAGTGTTGACGAGGAGTGCAATTTGTAGACCAGTATTCGTCAAGGCAATGGGCCTGTTGAGCATCGCACGCGATTCTCTAGGAACATCAGAAAGATGGCGAGCCATGCGCGGGTGCGAACGATTGACGGCATCATTGGGAGCGCAGACAATGGATGAGGAGTCATGGAAGCAATCAGGCGTAGGAGCCAGTATACTGCATCGGTGACCTAAGCTCCGTTCCTTGGGCTTGCCTTTGTTCGAGGCTGATGATGGATTCAGAGGTCCGTTTTGAGTCCATGCAAAGATGGACTGGTCGGTCGACACTCTCAATATTTCTTCTTGTAAACGCCCAAATGCCCGCCAGCCCTCGCCGTACACTGGAGAGAAGCATATATTAAAGAGTCCAAGTAGCGAATATGCTCTATCTTCGACGCGGGTGGTCTGTCGATAAGCGGCCCAGCTCATCTTCTGTGCACAGCTGAATTCGTGCAAGGACTTTTCACCACGTAATAGCCTCGCACTGATCCCGGTGATGTCGGACATGAAACTTGCGAGGCCTTTTTTGGTCCCAAAGACTCGCCATCGTGCATCATAAAAGACCAGATGCTTGGGAGCGATCAGTTCTTGCAACGTCCAACCTCTTGTGAACCAACGAGATTTCCCCACATCCTTATCGTTCCAGTGTGCGCCTTCACCATGGAGGTGGAAGTCGGAGAGATAGGCCAGACAGACCGCAGCGTCGCGATACCACGAAAACATCGAGTTGATTGCTTGTGAGAGTTCCACCAGATCCGTTTTATCAATGCAACAAGTGTCAACCCAGCCCCATTCAATCCCTCTGGACGCTGCTTCGTCGCAAAAATCTGATATCTTTCTAAATCCCTTCTTTCGGCGAGCGGCTCGAGTTTGGAGTTCCTGTAGAGTGACCTCGTCGTCCTCCCAGGTGTGGGATAAGATGGCATACACTGGAATCGACCCTGTGTTGAACTGCTTAAGCTCGAGAGTCTGGGTGTTGAGGAGCCTCATTGCGAAAGGAAACGCGACAAGAAAATCTCTGAAGTAGTCGACTAAGCGTTTGAGGAGTAGCTCTCACACGCAGGAAAATAAACGAGAAGAGGGAGTTGGCCATGAGAAAAGGGACAAGGCAGCCGCCCAGCATTTCTCACAGCCTACCTACGTCAGACTTGATTCAGACCAGCCAATATCAAGCATCGGCCTACTTTCAGCCGTGTGACGTCTGTGAGTAGAAGCAACCATCGAATTACCAGAGGGGTTCATGGTGGTGGAGGCTGAGTGGCCCTTTGCCTTGTTGACTATCGGTGAGATCAGATCAGGCTGGAGTGATTTTAGCATCTATCTCTCACGAAAAAGGAGGCAAAAATCTCTAACAAGGGAGAACAATCGCTTGCTAGGAGAAGCCTTTACTTTACTGTTTTGCTCTCGGTGGGCAGCGAAGCATTGGAAAGGCTTGCGGCTTGCGTGCGTCTACCCCGCGCGCCACCATATCCAAGGTAGGCAGTGAACAGACATAGCCACTTACACGTTGCATGTAAGGCTCCTCTGCCTTGTGTCAGCCATGGAAGTTAGAGCTTGAAGATGCTACCTTGAGTTGTTGTTTTGAATTGCATCAGTTGTATGTGGGCATCAGACTAATTAGCGTCATTTCAACTTCCCGATCGAAAACATAGCACAGAATATCAAGTGTCTTGACTTCATTCCTAACGAACCTTGGATTAGCCACACACACTATCTCTATGTCGAAGCATTGCGCTACAACTTCCACATACATGTACACATCCCACATAACCCCCCAAACCCTGCCCCACACAAGCTCACAGCTTCGCCGCACTCTTCCCCCCATCCAGTGTAACAACCAACTTCCCAAACTGCTTCGCGCTCTTCATATCCTCAAACAAGCCATCAATCAGCTCCACATCCAAGCCATGCACACTGCGCGAAACAACGGGCTTGATCTTCTTTTCGCGCACAAACTGTACCATTTCTGCAAACTCTTTGCGCGAGCCCATGGTCGAGCCCCGGACTTCGATGTTGCGGAGGACGGCGGACATGAGGAAGTCCATCTTGGGCGAGACGGTCATGCCGTAGATGGATATGACGCCGCCGGCCTGCGGGGGATGTAAGTATGTGTATGCGGGGAGGTTATAGGGAGGGAGGGATTGGAAATAGGAAGACGGACCTTGAGTAACCTCGACCCCTTACTAACAACATCACCCCCTGCCCCATCAATAATCGCATCCACCCATTTCCTGCCCTCGGGCAACAAACCCTGCAGTTTCTTCTCCCAATCCTTCTCCTTATAACTCACGCCCCCCTTCGCACCCAACTTCACCGCCTTATCAATCTTCGCCTGATCCCCACTCGTAACATACACATTACACCCCTGCGCAACGCCAAACTGCAGCGCCATGAGCGCCACACCCCCACCAATGCCCGTGAGGAGAATATTCCGCCCCGCAACTGCATTCCCGCTCTTAACGAAAAACGCACGCCACGCAGTCAGCCCCGTCAAAGGAAACGCAGCGGCTTCCTCGTCGCTCAAGTGCTCCGGACACGCCTCTAGCTCCGCCTCATCCAGCGTGACTACATCTGCCAAGCAGCCCGCTGGATTACTTTTCGTGCCGCCCATGATGGCGTAGCCCTTGGGATGTTCCGGGCCGTCTGCGTCGTCCTTCCAGCCCGTGCCCGGGTTGAGGATGACGCGCTTGTTGAGCCATTGTTTGGCGCGCGGGGAGGACCCGGTTGAAGACACGATGCCGACGCCGTCGGCGAGGAGCGGGACGCCAAAGGTTGTGCCGGGGTAGAGGTGTTGGCGGATGAAGAGGTCGCGGTGGTTTAGGGCGGCGGCGGTGAGGGAAATGACGGTCTGTGGTTGTTTGGGTTAGATGGGAAGCATGGGTAGAGGAAGGAAGAGGGGACTGACTTCATTGTCTTTTGGGTGTGGTTCCGGGATGGAGATTTTCTCGAGGGGGTAGTAGACTTTCCCGGGCTTGCCTTCGATTTTCTTGATTACGATTGCTGAGGGCATGGTTGCAGTGTCGAGAAACCTGGGAGCTTGTTGGGTGGGACAAGAAGTATGAGTGAGGAGGATGGGAGTCAAGAGGGTTTGGAATCAAAGTCAGAGACACTAAGAATCGTGTCGCATGAGTCGCGATTGCAATTGTATAATACACACATGGCTGCGCGCGTAAATGGATGCATGACGGCAGACCGAAACGTGCCGAGGTCGCGGATCGTGGACAACTTCCCCACTCGATGCCACCGCAGATATGTCAGCAATCCACAACGCCAAGCGATTCACGACTCTTGTCCAAAATTTGTCTGATAGGTTTGTAGACTCATATTATGGTATTCATTGGATCTATACGATCGCTTGCTCATTTTGCTCTGGACGCATCTCGTCAAGATTTCATAGAAAGTGCCGCCAAACTTCCGCCATATTCAAGGCCTCCACCTGAAAGATGGATGCCTCCAGTCCAGATCCTCAATCTCGCCCTGGCTCTTGCCTGCGAGTTCTGAGTCAACATCAACGCCCTCGCGCATCTTGTTGCTCCTCTTCATCCAGAACAGCAGTGCGATACTGGAGAGAAGGATCGTGCTGCTGGTGGCCAAGTTCAGACTGTTTCCAATCCTGAAGTTTGGTGCATCGAATGGCAGGAAGCTCCATGTTGAGATCAGGCCTCCAATGTTGCCGAACATGACGACTGTGCCGATCGCTGAAGCGCGTGCAGTGTCGGATACAACGTTTGCAGACGCTTGTGCGTTGCAGAGCGCGCCGAAAGAAAAGGCTCCAGAGGCGATGATGAATGTGGCACCGTAGCGGACTTGGGGGTTGTGGCTTGCGAGGAACTGGGTGTTATGTCAGTATTCTTCTTGCGTTAGTTTCTAGACGTTGGGACTCACCATGATGTAGCCCATCATCATCAACGGTGCGCTGCAGATGAATAGCACGGTGCGTCGGTCGATGCGCCAGCTAATGAATGGGATCAGAACCGTGAAGAAAGCACCGACGATGTAAGGTGGTACGGTGTGCAGCTGTTGAGAGATGACCGTATTTTTGGGGTAAATTGTGCGGACAATCGTTGGCGCAAAGAACGCCAGGCCCTGGACGGTGATGTTGTCGAGCAAGAAGATGACCGAGGTGGTCAGGACGACGGGGTTGAAGATACCACGGAGTGTCTTCTTCTTGTCAAGCTTATCTAGCACCTCGTTCTGGCCAACACGCTCAGACTTGACACGCGCGATGGCCATGTCCTTCTCCTCCTGGGTGAGCCATTTAGCTGTCTCCGGGCGATCTGTGAGTGTGAAGAACGCGATGAGCGCAAGGATGCAAGTGATGATGCCCTCGATGGCGAAGATCATCCTCCAGCGCTTGAGCCCGCCAAAGTGGTTGAGTTTGAGAATCGCAGAGGCCAGAAGACCACCAAAGGCTCCAGCGAGGGGAGCCATGACGATGTAGAGCGAGAGGCGGAATGCGAGCTCAGAGCGGCGGTACCATCTCGACATGTAGTAGGCGATGCCGGGAAGCATACCGGCCTCGAAGATACCCAAGATGAAGCGGACAGCCGAGATGGAGTGGATATTGTGCACAAACGCCGTACCGATGGATGCGATGCCGAAGCATAGCGAGATGATTGGGATGAACCAGCCTGGGCCAATCCATTTGCAGCAGATGTTCGATGGAATCTGTGGACGTTGTTAGTCCGCGTCTTGCAAGGATTGCAACAAAGTTTGCATACCTCGAAGATGATGTAGCTGATGTAGAAGATGGACAAGACTGAGTTGTAGTCATATCCGGTAAGCTTGAGATCCTTCTCGAGACCCGCCAACCTCGCGTTGCCGATGTTCGCGCGGTCGATAAAGCAGAAGAGGTACAGCACCGCCACAGTCGGGATAATCATGAGATCAATCTTCAGCCTGAGCTTTGCCTCAGCCTTGGGGTCGAAGGTAACAAGCGCATGGCCGTATCTAATGGTTGTTAGATGATGGGATAAGATTGTGTCGAGCGTATGCAACTCACTGGTCCGTAGCCGCATGCCCGCGCTCAGCAACAGCATGTGCATCCTGCTTGAGGTCTTCGTTATGGCTGTGCGCCACCTTTTCCGCCGAGAAGCGATTGTTGTCAGCCATGTTGTCGTCCTGTCGAAGAAGAGGTGGAAAGCACGACGATGCGCAGGGCAAGTCGAAACGCAGCACCCGTCCGCTCTTATACCGTGCGTATCTTGGCTCGACACCACAAGGTTTGCTCGCAGGCCCAGCCCAGTCTACACTTACATGGCGGCGCCGGAACAGCGTGGTGACAGGACGAACTAGCGAGGAGACGTGCGTTCTGGTCCCTTAGCGTGGAGAAAGACCCGCTCCCCAGAAGAAGTTCTAATCGCCGATTCGCCCGGGGCGCTTCACGGCCTCGGAAGTTGCATCGGTACGTGAAGACGGGGTTGTGCTGAGGGTTGGCACGATGGCCGGAAGCTACCCCGCGAACGCCCCAAGAGTCTTGAGCTTGAGCGGGATCCTGGCCCGGGATATGTCGAATCTGGGGATGCAGCATGTCTGGGGAAGGGCTGCTCCGGGGTAGGGGTCCTTTGTTATCTACGGAACGCAGCTTCGTTTCCGGTCCTTGCTTGATAACGGGCCGATGCGGCTAGCAACCATACCCAGTCTCGAGAACATGATCAAGAGGCCTGTGTACAATGAAAGTACAGTCGAAAATGCGAGTTCTTCACCCTACCTACACCGGACTGAAAGCATGATGTCGGCCAAATCCGACCACGCGGACTGGAATGCTCTAGTGTCGTGCCACGCCACATATCTAACATGTCGTCGATTATTGGTGATTAGTAGCGAACAGTTCCAGGTCATCGGATCAGGGGAGTCTAGTGCAGGGGTCTAGTCATGACAACGCCAATATTGAAATCGGAACGCCATCGGAACTAACTGTGATTCCGGTTCAAGTGCGTTACACGGCCCACTTCACATGTTTGGTATGGCATCTCCAGACGAGCATGAGGCCCTGCTAAATGTACTTCCGCATCTCATTCATAACAGAGCATAATGTAGCCACCATCGGGGCTAGAAAAGGTGTCGAAAAGCGTCCTGATCACTGCTTCTATGCGAATGCCTTGATTTTCTAGCCCAACTTATACTGCTTGAGTACCAACTTATGCACTCGCCATTGCAGCCCCAAATATTGTCTTCACATGTCACGCATTAGTGCGTCGTTGAGCAGAAATTGAACAAAGTAGAGTTCACGAAAAAGAAGTTGCGAGATAACGTTGCCGACAGGCAAGTGCTGCAGGCTCATAAACATAGAACACTGTACCACAGGTAACTTATGCAAGGCTTACGAACATGGTATACAAAACATGCAGTCTTTCTACACCCTCCCCGCCTCCACCATCCTCTCACTCCCCCTCCTTCCTCTCCATCTCCGCCTTCATCTCCGCCATCCTCACCAACACCTCAATCTCCAACACCTCCTCGCCCTGCCCCTTCCCAACCATCCTCTTCGCCAGCGCATGATACCCCCTTTCCCCATTCTCCAAGTCCCGAAACCTCCCCGCCTCACTATAAACCAGCTCGCCATGCCTTTCCCCATCAGCCATGAGCACGAGCGCCGACCGCGCAGCCACGTCTGCGGACTGGTAGTTCCCTTCGCCCAGCACAGCGGTGAGGTCTGCGGTTACGATGCCGGTCTGCGTCCAGTGCGGGGCGATGGCGTTGATGCGGATGGGTAGGTTAGGATGCAGGTTTGGTGTTAGGGAGCGTAGGAGGCCGAGGACGGCGTGTTTGGCGACGGCTAAGAACATTAAGTACACGTTACTTACTTGACTTCAGATGAGGATTAAACGTACTGTAATCCGTCGCCGGAAACCTAGTAAAACTCGACACCGAAGCCGTCATAACGACACTCCCTCCCCTAGGATTCTTCTTTAGATAATGTATACCCAATTTAACAGTATACAAGCACCCCGTTAGATTAACGTCCATGGTCCGCATGTTCGGCGGCATGAGATCCCCGTGTTCATCGACGTCGTCTTCGAGCAAGGAGACAGTAGGCGCTATCCCCGCATTCGCGAAGACATGGTCTATTTTTCCGTATTGCTTCTCTGCTGCTTTGAATAGCTCGACTTGCTCTTTCCAGGACGTTACGTTTACTTTGCAGAAAGGCACTGATGAGCTCTCGGGTGAGGGTAAAGGGTTCAGATCGGCTGCGAATACTTTGCCGCCGTGTTTGAGAACTCTTCGGAGGGTTGCGAGACCGATACCGGATGATGCGCCTGAGAGCTTTGAGCACAGTCAGGAAGTTAATGTTTGGTAGCTTTACCCGTGATGATGACGACTTGGTCCTTGATGCCTTCGAGGTCGCTGTCGGGGATCTCGAAGCTGGTCATATTTGCAGTTTTGTATCTCTTCGAACTGTGTTTCCTCGAAAGTATGCAGGAGAGTAGTGACGTTCGAGTGATTAGGTTCGGAAGACTACCTAGGTACTGTGGCTTGACGTAGTGTGGGCGATGGAAGTCCGAGAGACAAGAGAACGTTCTGTTTGAGAATGATGAAAGAAGAGGGATATAAGACAGCCAGGAGATTGTAGATACGATATGTACAGTAACATGCTCAACCGCGGGAGAGCCGCTTTTTCGTCGTATTTACCAATGTAAGCTCGGCACTCGAGTAAGTAGACACTTGACCCCGCATCAGGTACGCCCGGAAGTTAACGCGCAGTATACTGCTACATATGGTCAAGCAAATTTGCCAAAGGAAGCCTGATACCATACAGACGCGGGTGGCGAGTGTCGCACAAGATTAACTTCAAAGTGGACGTTGTTACGTCAATTGCAGTGCTTCTCGTGTTGTCCCGCATAGTGGATGGCTACACGTCTAACTAACGACCACAACAGTAGACACAGAGCGAAGAACGGTATCAATTCGACGACTTGTAGCTCTACTTGATCTTTAGTCAATGATTATGCGTGGTCTTGGGGATCTTCCAGAACTGCGCTCACACGCTTCGAGCGCAGTGATCCCTGCAAAATCTCTTGTTCCTACAGGCTAGTTCTCCAGTTCCAGGGCTACATGGCTATGGTGAAGATGCTACCAACCAATTCAGTAGTAGCTGGCGTTTTCTTGGTTGGCCGCATGGCCCATGGGTGAAAACGGCGCAAGTCGAGCTCGTGCAACTCGTGCATTGTACACATACTTTGACATGCCGTGTGCCGTGCCGTATAAGGTGGTCCTCGGTGTCGTTGTGGGGTGTCTCCATCTTCAGGCTCCTCCGCCGCCGCCGCCTCTTCCACGTCCTCGTCCACGGCCGCGCATGCCTCGGCCTCCCCGATCGCCTCGGTCTCCTCGCTGATGCATACCACCTCGGCCGCCTCTGCTTGCTTGGTCCTTTACCTGCTGCTCCTTGACAACCTCGACAATCTCATCTGGCACTCGAAGGTACTTGATCTGCCTCAGATTAGTGCCTGCGCTAACCATCCA
The DNA here is from genome assembly GCA_010093685.1 of Ophiobolus disseminans. Classification (NCBI taxonomy): domain Eukaryota; kingdom Fungi; phylum Ascomycota; class Dothideomycetes; order Pleosporales; family Phaeosphaeriaceae; genus Ophiobolus; species Ophiobolus disseminans. The sequence goes on from MU006252.1 coordinate 138,502, forward strand.
GCCACGATGTACTGACTGTGCTTCCTCGCACGTAGATCTCCGGTAACCGCATGAACTTGTCGCCGTCCGCGCTTGTTTGGACCACCTCTCTCAGTGTGAGGTTCATCCACGTGTCGCAGTTGACGAGTAAGCCATTGAGGGTTTCGCCGCTCTTGAGTTCGACGAGCATAGGGTGGCCGATCGCGGCTGTCAATAGACCTAGCGGAAGCTGTGTGTGGGGTAAGTGAGGGTCGTAAGCCAATATAGGATTTGTATACACACCATGGTGTTGCAGTTGGCGTTCCGCTATTGTTGTGCTAGGGTTCGGCGAATTGCAGCAACTTAGGAGAAAGGTGGTACTGTGGTTGGTTGAGCGCGAGGACTGGCGCTCAATGTGAGGTGGTGTAGGTGTTCTGGTGACAGCATCGAATTCCGGACATCAGGAAGCTCGGACCCTCTTGGCAGCCCTACCGTCGCGATGATCAAGTTGTGAACTGAGTGCGACTTGCGATTGAAATTACTTCCTCTTTCTCTTTTTGATCCATGTGCCCTTTTGGGTAGATATAAAAAGCCAAACACGGCTGATGCACAAGACACAAGTTCATTGAGACGTCGAGTTCTCCCAATACTTCAACCAGTTGAACTCTAACTACCAATACGACTGGAATTGTACTGCAATGCTCTATATTTTTCACGCGCGATAATACAACTAGCTACTACCGTGTTATCCTGCAGTGACGTCTTCAGGATGGAAAGGGAATGAACAACTCGAAACCAAAGATCGAAGGTGCCAGATGGCCTCACGGCAAGCGCCCGCCACACAACCAACTATGAATCGGTTTGCACACTTGTCTACCACAATTGCACAAACCTTCGTATCCGCCGTTTCATCACACTGCGTTCATGCGTGCAGCTGAACTGTGCCGGGATGTCTAAGCCACGCTGACCGCAGCGCACGCGGCCTTAGAGCAGTCGTGCCGCAGCCGCCCTAAAACCAACGCCCTCCACTGGTGCCTGATCTCACAAGATTTGGCGACAACCTGTCCCATTTCCACTCCAGCGTCGCTCTCTTTGCGCGTTTCTGTAGCAGCATCGTTGTTTGTTTGCTGTGTTTCTTTTCTTCGCTTCTCTGTTCCCGTTGAGAAATGCGGTCCTTCAAGTCCAAGATCCTGTCCGCAGCTGCGTGGGTCGCACCAGCGGTTGCCGCCGCATTACCCAGTCGTGAGATAGCTCGATCGGATGGCAGACTCTTGCATTACGGTACGGTCCGCTCTTATAAGGATGCATCTTTGCCATCTCTAGGCACCTGCTAAACATATCACCTAGACCTTCAACAGAATTACGCGCAAGCTACCTTCAGTGTCCCGTGCATTGGATGTCTTGGCGAAACCCGTCACACGGACCAGGATGACGAGTCACTTGTGAGGCCCACTTCAGGCATCTAAAATAAGTCACGTCCCTGCTCACCCTCTCTAGATCCTGAACTTTACCAGTCATGCTCAAGACGAAGCGTGTGGGTCTTCAAATATTACACTGAACGGCATCGAACTTCCCCAAGATTGGAACGGTGACTTCGCAGCTGGCTCAGGCTCATACACTGGCACCACCGACCTCGAACAGAATGAAAGCTCTCTTCAGCGCAACTTGGATCTCGAATGGAACACGGCCTGTCTTCATGGAAACCAGAAGACGGACCAAGCAGCCCAGGTCTTGACAGTCAGCATCAAAGCCATCGACGGCAAAGCCCTAGATACACCATCCGGTTTTACAGTCTCATTTAGACAACAAACGTCACCGCCGTCTCTACTCAGATTTGAGTCTATCCCGAATGTCCTGGCAACTGTGAGCGCTAAGGACATAGCCTCATCCTGGCGTGACCCCCCTACGCACCTTCGCCTTATCCTCACCAACACTACTGCCGCTGCAGGAGACCCTCAATCCGCTGGGCCATCACTTGAAGAAGATATCCGCCAGCTAAAGGCGCTTCAAGCTGAGCTCCAGGAGTTGCAAAAGATTATCGCAAACAAGCAACAGCACATCAACTCACAGCTGCAAAAGGAGGTGAAGAGTTTGACAGACGAGATCAACGACTGTGAAGGCCTTGCTTGTATCGTCAAGACCATCGCCAACAAAGCTCACGGTGCTTTGTCAGTAGCGATTGCTCACTCCAAGTCTAGCGGTGATTATTCCTCTGAAACAATGGGTCGCCCCGATCTGGAATTGTACGCACAAGTGCATGGCCAAGTATCACAAAAGTCGGGTGGCTTCATCGAAACCGAGGCTTCAGATCCGGTCGTGACCGAGACGTCAACCGATGATTTGCCGTCCCGACCCACCAAGCCCTCTCCCTACATTATTGCGCTCGAAGTCACTTTGAGCCTTCTTTGCTGCGGTTGTCTTATCGCAGTCATTCGCCACAAGTGCAGCAGCCTTCGCACTCGAACCGAACGTGCCGCTGCTCGCGAGGAACGTGACACGGCCCGTGCCTATCGTCGAGCGGCCCGGAAACACGCATGGCAAAACTGGTGGCGTGGCAATTGGCGAAAGGATCATGAGCGGATTGAAGATTACGAAGAGAAACGCGCGCTCATTCAAGAGCAAGAGGGCGTGTTGGAGGATGTTATGCAAGAGGAAATCAGGCAATTAAGGGCAGCCCATGATGTCGTCAATGACCTCGTCAGGGACGCAGAAGAGGGCAGGGTTATTACCCATGGTCCTTGCAATTGCCACCACGCCCCTCCAGCTCCAGCATCCTACTCTTCATATTCACCATCCCTGGCATCGACTTATCCACCGACATCTTTGGGCGACATTCCTTCACGACCACTCTCACGAACTGACAGCTTACCCAGCTACCGTTCCGACCCACCGAGTGAACCACCAAATTACGAATCCGAGGTTGACATGTCGCAGATCGTTGCCAATGGCTTCAGACAGTACAGGGCATCTACCACCGCATCGGAGACGGCCTCGCATTGGACACCAGATAGCAGCGTCGTCGACGTCAGTCCACGACCGAGTGCAGAGACCCTCCGCTACCCGCACAGCATATACACGTGCGAGGAGGAAAGTGACGTGGATTGAAGCTAAAGGTTCCAGTGCTGTGATGGCATACCCACTACATATCTCTGACGTCCACTTCGGCTCCCACTCCTACCGGCAAGAAGCCTTTGAGCTTCGCACACCTAGAGCGCTCGCCGCGCTCGCACCTGATGATACCCACCGAGTAGCACTGCTATCTCGTCCTCGGCTTCCGAGCCTTTGAGTTATGCGCTTCATACTCATGTTCCTCGCGTTGTTATAGTACGCAATAGCGTGGCTAAGCCGCGTATGCTTCATTCATGGCGCTTGAGATTTTTCATTCTGTTTGGGTTTTCGCGTACTGCACGCTCTTGCGTTAACAACACTACGTCTTCTCTAGCGAGGATGGGGACTTCGCGCTCTAATAGTTCAACCCCATGTACAAACATCTCCTTTGCTGTTGGGGATGGTGTTTGATATTTGACTGACTGGTGCAGTTGATGAGTTCGTTTCATTTTTATCTTAGCACACATATTCGAGCTTGCTTTCCGGGATTGTGCGGGATGGCACATATATGCAAGACTTGCTATTGCAGGATCTATAATAATATCAATCATATCATATCAATCACAAACACCACTGAACACTCTGCATGCACTCCTCGCTGTTCTAATCGTGCCATGATGTATTGTACAATGCAATGCAAGTCTATGCTCCCACTCATCTACATATGATACACACCTCATCCCCATCTACCTCCTCCTCAAATACCAATTAAACGCCAACTGCCCCGTCTCGACATGAAACGGCGTCGGCACCTCCGCCAGCCCGGGCCTCGCAACCGGATGCCTGAGATACACCGCCGCACACACATTCTGATTCACCTCGAGGTACCGCGGTATAAACGCAAACGCACTCATGTAGTCTCTGGGACGCCAGGGTGTCGCATAGGGTGCGGCGCTATTGCGCTTGGGATTCCAGGCGCTCGTGTGCTCCGTCTCGAGGCGCAGCTTTTCGAACGCGGAGCGCAGCTTGGCTTGGTCTTCGTCTGAGATTAGGGGCTCGGGATCGGTATTGGGGGTTGTAGGTGTTGTGCGGGAAGCGATTTGGTCTTTTAGGAATTGCAATTGCGTGTCGAGAGTTGCGATTGATTCGGGGTTTGCGGTGCGCCAGAGGGAGATTGCTTTCTTTACGGATTGGCGGAAGGCGCGAAATTTTTGCTTGTCTTTTGCCTTCACGTCTTCTGCGATTACGGCGTCGACGTGGTCCATCATGGCTTGCATGTGCTTCTTGAGCTCTGTGGGGGTGGGTTCGTCGCGGGTGGAGGAGGCGTCGGGTGAGGCGGGGGAATTGGGAGGGGGTTTGACGGGGTTTTGCTCGCGTGCTTCGGCGCGGGCGGCGGCTTTTTCTTTTGTGATTTTGCGGGCGAGCGAGGAGCGGGTTTTGGGGGCGCCGGTTGCGAACATGACGCTTGAGGGCTCGACTTGGAACATGTCGCCGGGGTTGAGGGCGTAGCCGGGGTAGGGCATCTTCTTGCCGTTGACTTTGACGAGGCCATGCACGACGAATTGGCGTGCTTGTCGTACGCTGCTTGCGAAGAGGGCGCGGAAGATTGCTGTGTCTAGTCGCCGCTCGAGGGGGTAGTATGTCATCTGCATATAAGGCGTCATGGGCGGCGTCCTCTTCTTATCTTCCGAGTCTGCTCCCTCTCCTCGCCCGGCAGCCTGCTCGGAGCCGTCATATCTCGCGAGATATTTGTGGTCCATGGGCACCACCGCGGGCAGGTTCCTCCTAAATTGCCGCTTCCACTTCTTCTCCCGCAATTGCTCGCCATGGTATGCTCGTGTGCTCGCCTTGGCCGCCCATTTCTGCTGAAAGTATGTCTTTGTCGTCACATTCGGGGCGCGCAGCTGTGAGAGGGAATATAGCGACCAGCGTGACCAGTCCTGGCGGACATTCTGCAGCCATTAGCACCGCCCTCTATCGTATATACACATGACATACCAGCTTCTTCAGCGAATGGAACCTCGGCTTTTTCCTGGGCATTGTGAAGGGCGGTGAATGCGGGGATGACTGGTTCTATTGTGAGTCCCACGACAATACGAATGGGGCGGCAGCGATTGCGATTGTCTGGGTCCGTGCGCCATGGTTCGAAAATCTGCAAGTGAGAGAGCTTCAAAAGCTAGCCCTCGCCCAGAACTTTTCCACCCACAGCCTCGACCACCCTCAGCTTTTCTCTTCAACCATTGAAATAGCTACAGAAATAACTTGCGACCCACAATATACCTATCGCAAGTATGAGCGACACCGAAAATGCTGCTCCCGTCGCAGCCAACCCCACCTTGAGCTCAGACGCAAAGCCTGAGGTCGCAGCCCCCACCAGCACCGAGGTTTCCAAGACGGCGGACAAGACCGCCGACAACAGCGAGTCCAAGGCCGTGTCCATGGTCAAGTCCGAGGATATCGGCGAGGAGAAGTGGGAGCTCAATGGCAAGTCCAAAGATAAGGACGAGCGCCGGGGTGAGCGCAAAGATCGCAACGATCGCAATGGTCGCGACAGCCGGGACAACCGCGACAACGATCGCCGAGGCGGCGGACAGCGTGGACGTGGTCGTGGACGTGGCGGCGGCGGCAGTGGTGGCTACCAAGTGGCCAAGAGGTGCGCTTTTCATGTGCCGTATCCAGCGCTCACGCTCACAACTGACTCACATGCAAAGGCGCAACACCGAGTTCGAGGACTTGCCCGAGACTGACGATCCAGTTGAGATCCGCAACCAGGTAATTTCTTCATTGCATACCAAAGGTCTCCCACTAACACATCTCCAGGTCGAGTTCTACTTCTCGACCCACAACCTCGTCACCGACGAGCATCTATTTTTGGAGCTCGATGGCCCCGAGAACCGCCCCGTGCCCATCAAGCACATCACCACGTTCAAGCGTATGCGCCGCTTCCAGCCTTACACCGCCGTTGTCGCCGCTCTGCGCGATAGCAAGGATCTTGTCGTTGTAGACGACGGCGAGTTCCACGGCGATGGCAACGAGGCCGTCAAGCGCAAGGAGCCTCTTGCGGTTCCCAAGGACGAGAAGGACGGCGAGAAGAAGCCCAGCACCCTCGACCTCTTCCACCGCCTGAGGATGGCGTCCAACAACATCCTCGAGACCAGCGTCTACGTCAAGGACTTTGGTAACTTAGACGAGGCCGGCCAGATTGCGCTCGAGCAATTCTTCCGCCCCTACGGCGCTGTCATGGTCCGCAAGCGCCGCGAGGAGGATGGTACTTGGAAGGGCAGCGTCTTCGTTGAGTTCGACAGTGAAGACTCCCAGAAGCAGTTCCTCGCCCTCGACCCCAAGCCCAAGTTCAACGAGAACGAGCTGTACATCCAGGGCAAAAAGGAGTACATCATCATGAAGTGCAAGGAGAAGGGCATCGAGCCTGACTTCGAGAACGGCGGCCGACGCCCTTACAATGGTGGCAACAGGGGCGGCAACCGTGACCACCGTGGCGGCAGCCGTGGAGGACGCGGAGATGGACGTGGACGTGGCCGCGGTCGAGGCCGTGGAGGAGACCGCCGCGACGACCGCCGTGATGACCGCCGTAGCGACCGCCGCTCTGGTCGTGATCGATCCCGCGATCGCTCTCCCCGCCGACTACGCGAGCGCAGCGGTTCTCGTGACTCCGTCGACAGCCGTGACTGGAACAACCGCCGCGATCGCTTCCAGAAGGGCAAGAACGACCGTGGCAGCCGCAAAGAGGAGGAGCGCAAAGAGATTGAGCGTGATGGACACGGTGTGCCTGTCGTCAAGGACAGCCGCACCGACGCTGAGATCGCTGCTGCGTCCAAGAAGCGCAAGGCTGGAGACGAGGAGCGCGCTGAGAGCCCCAAGAAGGGCAAACTGGAGATCAAGCAGGACGAGTAGGCTTTGATCTGACAGCAACTTTGCATGGTCGGTGTTTACGGTTTTTTTCATTCTTATGGTCATCTCACATCATGGGTGGCTGGGTGGATTTCATGGAAAAGTTTCTTGTCTCTTTCACGATATATTCCTCCATCTACGAAGTTACGCTTTCATGCATTGGCATAGGCTCGTACAGATATAGAATACTTTCTGCAATTGTTGCCTATTGAATGATGGAAGTGACAATGACATGATGGAATTATTGAAAGTTCCACTCAGTGAGTGTATGAGCGGATATAACGGAGATAACGCCATGTCCAAGTCCACCATATGCAGGTAGCCACACGACATGCGATTTCAAAGCGCTGTCAGACTGAGCTGTGATCTTTGCATTTTACTACTCGAGTGACTCTTCTGTGATGACCCATTGACAACGCCACAAGTTGTAGATGACAAGATTGCTTGAATTACTCGACTTGACCATCGCTGATCGCAGGGATGCATTACCAAGCGTCGACGATTGATTAATTCTAGTTGCTACCCAAACTCATGCATAACGATTGGACAGTACAGTAGTCTTGTTGAATGTGACTCTGAAGATCTAATCCGGTAAACTGAAATTTGTGGGCGTAGAACATCCCATTCCTCCACTGATACCACCCCTGCCCTCTCATACCCAATCAGATATTGGGCCGCGGCACTTGCGACGACTGCAGAGATGTTGAACTGGTGAGTAACTCGTATGTGAGTCATCGCCCTTTGCAAACCAAATTATAAGTGATGCGGACAGCCAAAGAGGCAAGTATTGAGGTTTGCGAGCAAAGGGCGGTGCGAAACTGCCCATTTGGGTATTTCTCGTGTGGAAAGAGCGATGCGCCACTCGCGCATGTGGGCTAGTCTTTAAGCGACCTTGACCCACCCTGGCGGGGTAAGTCTTGAAATATCTGCCCTCCCGCCTCTCGAGTTTCCTCTTTCTCACCAGACGCACGCCTCAACGGCTTATCAACTGAACGACTCCGTCTGCCTCTGAGCGTCGACTGCGCCAGAGACAAACTTTCAACTTCCCGTTCAGAACACCGAGCCCATCGCCTTTCCGTGCGGGGTATCGACAGCTGTCCCCACTACCAATTTCGTAAAAGAAAACACCAACCACAACCGCCAAAATGGTTAAGTAAGTCGCCGCGCATTGCTTCCGAACTCGAGCTCGGGGACTGGATGCTCTACATCGATTGACTCAATGCTAACATGTCTGCAGTTTCACGGTCGAGGAGGTACGTTCCGCGCGCACAACGCCGCCACATCCGGCGATATTGGGGTGCATACTAATTGCGACACCAGATCCGTGGTCTCATGGACAACCCGGCGAACATCCGTAACATGTCCGTCATTGCCCACGGTAAGCCCTCTCATGATAGCCCCGCAGTGTTTTGGAGAATTGTGAGCTGACATACCCCGCCACAGTCGACCACGGCAAGTCTACCCTCACCGACTCTCTCGTCCAGCGCGCCGGTATTATCTCAGCCGCTAAGGCCGGCTCCGCACGTTTCACGGATACTCGTGCCGACGAGCAGGAGCGTGGTGTCACCATCAAGTCGACCGCCATCTCCCTGTACGCCCAGCTCAACGATGCCGAGGACCTCAAGGACATTCCCATTAAGACCGAGAAGAACGACTTCTTGATCAACTTGATCGACTCGCCCGGTCACGTTGATTTCTCATCTGAAGTTACTGCTGCTCTCCGTGTCACCGATGGTGCCCTCGTCGTCGTCGACACCATTGAAGGTGTGTGCGTCCAAACCGAGACTGTACTCCGCCAGGCTCTCGGTGAGCGTATCAAGCCCGTTGTCATCATCAACAAGGTCGACCGTGCTCTTCTCGAGCTCCAGGTTTCCAAGGAGGATCTGTACCAGAACTTCTCCCGTGTCATCGAGTCCGTCAACGTCGTCATCTCCACCTACTACGACAAGACCCTCGGTGATGTCCAGGTCTACCCCGAGAAGGGTACCATTGCCTTCGGTTCCGGACTTCACGGCTGGGCCTTCACCATCCGCCAGTTTGCTACCAGGTACGCCAAGAAGTTTGGTGTCGACAAGAACAAGATGATGGAGCGTCTTTGGGTAAGCAGCTCCTCGACTTTACCTATTGTAAGCAGACACTAATAATCAATAGGGCGACAGCTACTTCAACCCCAAGACTAAGAAGTGGACCAAGGTTGGCACACACGAGGGTAAGCCCCTTGAGCGTGCTTTCAACCAGTTCATCTTGGACCCCATCTTCCGCATCTTCAATGTGGTCATGAACTTCAAGACCGACGAGATCCCAACTCTGCTTGAGAAGCTTGAGATCAAGCTCACCAGCGACGAGAAGGACCTCGAGGGCAAGCAGCTCCTCAAGGTTGTCATGCGCAAGTTCTTGCCCGCTGCCGACGCTCTTCTCGAAATGATGATTCTCCATCTCCCATCTCCCGTCGTTGCCCAGAAGTACCGCATGGAGACTCTTTACGAGGGTCCCCATGACGACGTCAACGCCATTGGTATCCGTGACTGCGATGCCAACGGTCCCCTCATGTTGTACGTCTCCAAGATGGTGCCCACTTCCGATAAGGGCCGTTTCTACGCTTTCGGCCGTGTCTTCTCCGGTACCGTCAAGTCCGGTCTCAAGGTCCGTATCCAGGGTCCCAACTACATCCCTGGAAAGAAGGAGGATCTGTTCATCAAGGCCATCCAGCGTACCATTCTCATGATGGGTCGTTTCGTCGAGCCCATCGAGAACGTGCCCGCCGGTAACATTCTCGGTCTTGTCGGTGTCGATCAGTTCTTGCTCAAGTCTGGTACACTCACCACCAACGAGACTGCGCATAACCTCAAGGTCATGAAGTTCTCCGTCTCCCCCGTCGTGCAGCGTTCCGTCGAGGTCAAGAACGCCCAGGATCTTCCCAAGCTTGTCGAAGGTCTCAAGCGTCTGTCCAAGTCCGACCCCTGTGTCCTGACTTTCATCTCCGACTCCGGTGAGCACGTTGTTGCTGGTGCCGGTGAGCTGCATTTGGAGATTTGCTTGAAGGATCTCGAGGAGGACCACGCCGGTGTTCCTCTCCGTATCTCCGACCCCGTCGTCCAGTACCGTGAGACTGTCAGCGGCACTTCCAGCATCACTGCGCTGTCCAAGTCTCCCAACAAGCACAACCGTCTCTACGTCATTGCCCAGCCCCTCGACGAGGAGGTTGCCCAAGCCATCGAGTCCGGCAAGATCGGTCCCCGTGACGATTTCAAGGCTCGTGCCCGTATCCTTGCTGACGAGCACGGCTGGGACGTTACCGACGCACGTAAGATTTGGTGCTTCGGCCCCGAGACCACTGGTGCCAACTTGCTTGTCGACCAGACCAAGGCCGTTCAGTACCTGAGCGAAATCAAGGATTCCGTCGTCTCCGGTTTCCAGTGGGCCACCAAGGAAGGTCCCGTTGCTGAGGAGCCCATGCGTTCCATCCGCTTCAACATCATGGATGTCACCCTCCACGCCGATGCTATCCATCGTGGTGGTGGTCAGATCATCCCCACTGCTCGTCGTGTCCTGTATGCCGCGGCTCTGCTTGCCCAGCCCGCTCTCCAGGAGCCCGTTTACCTCGTCGAGATTCAGGTACCCGAGCAGGCTATGGGTGGTATCTACGGTGTGCTCACCCGACGACGTGGTCACGTCTTCGAGGAGAACCAGCGTGTTGGTACTCCCCTCTTCAACATCAAGGCATACCTGCCCGTCAACGAGTCTTTCGGTTTCACCGCCGATCTCCGATCAAACACCGCCGGACAGGCTTTCCCCCAGCTTGTCTTCGACCATTGGCAGATTCTCCAGGGTGGCTCGCCGCTCGACACCACCACTCTGCCCGGAAAGATTGTCGCCGATATGCGGAAACGCAAGGGTATCAAGATTGAGGTGCCTGACGTCAGCAACGTAAGTTTCCATAATTTGATATATCAGAAAGCAATGGTTAACATATTGCGCAGTACTACGACAAGCTATAAAGGAAAGCTTTCAAAAGTGTTAGATTTCCTTTCCTCTCGCATTCGGAGCAATCGACAAGCATGGGCTCGCTCGAGGCCGCTGATCGCTGTATGACACACATGATTCCCTTTTGAGCGATCGGAGCCAGCAAATGTCGGTTCGGGCGACGTGCCCATGATTCAGTCGGGTTCTTGGGGCTTTTGGACTCAAGAGACAGATATGACGACCCCTTTTCCTTCATGTTCAGAGTGTAGTATAGGTTGTCGAAATCAAGCTGTATTGCACAATTATTGCCTTGTTGCGTGATGAATGATGAATAATTGTGCACCGTGGGCAGAGGTGATATGTGCAGCAATTTATTTAAGTTCGACGGTACCTACCAATGCTCGACACAAGATACATACACTGGTATATCCACCATTCGTAATATGCTAGATAAATAGATTACAAGGCGATGTGAAGCTCAGACGGAGTTAGGGTGAAAGTGAATGTAGTGGGGCGGCCTAACTCACGTGAGCACGGGTGCCTTTTGCTTGTCGCGCTAGAGCATGCGCGAATGTCGGTGCTTTAGCTTCCAAGTACCAACGAACGACCAGAAGCCGGCACTCAAACCCAATACTACACCTTGCGCTCCTACTCAGCGCGTGAGGCGGTCGCAGCGTCAGCATGTTGCTTCGCGAGGAGGATACGGATGTGTTTAAGCGCTGGCTGTTACCGAAACTCGAGACCATGTACGTTGAAGCTATTCGACACGCTTTCGGGCGCATCGCTAATACTGGCAGTTCTGATGCAGACGACGAAGTACTCGCCGACTATGTGATTGCACTTGTCACGGCGAACGAGTCGGAGCCTAACATCAGGCGCAACTGCTTGGATTCTTTGGCCGACTTTCTCCAAGACAGTAGGTGTCGCATGCGAGATTCGGCGCAAACCACGGCTGACAGTCATAGACACGGCACCTTTCGTGGACGATGTTATCAAGACACTCAAGAGCAAGAGCTATGACCCTCGCGCACCTTCCCATGCAGGGCCCATCCCATCAATAGTCGGAAACTCTACCAACACCGAGTACGAGCCACGTTCCCCGCGCTCCGCGAACAGTCCACCGTTGCATGCGCCCACGGCCCCGGCTGCGATTAGAGCCCTGCAAGCGCAACACCGTCTACCAGACCGACCGCCTGGGCCATCCACTTCGCACTCCCCAGGCTTGAATATACAACATGACCGCGGTCAAGGGTCCAAGAAGCGGAAACAGGTCCAGCGCGATACAAGCGAGACTCGAGACGGTCAAGATTCTCATTATACGCGCAGTGGTACTGGTAACAGACCCATGAAGCAGATAGCACGGTGGAACGGCAAGAATGCGGCAGATGGGAGTGCCCTCCGCGGTGGTGCTGCATCTTTTGCGCCGCAGAACGCTTTCCCAGGATATCCGCCTATGCCAAACATGTCCACTATGCCTAATATGCTCAGCATGGCACATCTCCCGCCGCCACCTCCTGGCCCTGTGCCCTTCGACATGAATAACCCGATGGCCTTCTTCGCGATGATGGCTGCGCTTGGGACTGCAATACCAGGCATGCCCCCGCTACCAGCCCTCAATCCCCGAGGTAACGGTCGAGTACGTCAAGGAATTTGCCCCGACTATCACACAAAGGGGTTCTGTGCTCTGGGGACCTTGTGTTCGTTCGAACATGGCGAAGCAGACAACGCTGCAGATGATGCACCCGAGTACGATCCGAACCAGCACTCGCTTAACATGGGATGGGCTGCACCTTCCAACGGACGACAAGGAGTGAATAAGACTTACCACAACAGCAAAAAGGGAGGCAAACCTCGCGCCGACTTCTCGTTGCCAGGCCCGACAACAGACCGTACAATTACAACTTTAGTCGTCGAGCAAATTCCCGAAGCACACTTTACCGAGGAGAATGTCCGAGGTTACTTCTCTCAATTCGGTACAATTGTCGACGTGGAGATGTATGCGCACCGGCGTCTGGCAACGGTCAAGTTTGAAGATCATGCAGCGGCGAGTCAGGCATACAACAGTCCCAAGGCCGTCTTCGAGAACCGTTTCGTCAAGGTCTATTGGATGAGGCTCAACACCGTTCTGGACGGACCGAAGAGGAGTTACGGTGACGTGGAAATAGCCGATGCTGACGATCTATCTCATGTCGCGGAACCAGTGTTGAGCCGCGAGGAGATTGAGAAGCGCCAGGCTGAAGCCCAAAAAGCCTTTGAAGAACGAAACAGGAAGTGGGCAGAGGCTGAAGCAAAGTCTGCAGATATCGATCGACAACTCAAGGAGAAGGACGCCGAAATCCAAGACATCAAGCGACAGCTTGCCGAACTAGCTGGCGAGGAGTTCGATGGAAAGGACGAAGCTGAGAACAAGCTGGCCTCCCTTCAAGCTGAGGCAGCGATGCTCTTCGGAACGGATGACTATTTAGCAACAACCGGCCGTGGACGTGGCTATCCTCCTCGAGTAGCATACCGAGGCCGAGGGCATGCGAATTTCCCGCCCTGGGGCCATCGTGCGCCGCGAGGTTCTTCTTATCATGGTCGCGAATCCTTGCACACACACTTCGCTTGCATTAAGAGTCGCGTCAAGAGACTGGACCACCGCCCGAGGCGCATTGCTGTCGCTGGTATCGAGAAGGATACTCCAAAGGACGAGACTCTGAGGCAGTGGCTTGCGGTAAGCAACGATGTGGCTTGTGTTCATGGTGACGAAACTAATTACAAGTAGACCTTTCCCGAGTGTATCAGAATCGAGCATCATCCCGAAAAGCCCAACACCGTCATTCTCACATTCCAGGAGCGGTATCACGCTGAATCGGTAAGCCATCCTCTATCTCATGCTTACATACACCCCCCAGCCATTCTACAATCCCTGTCTACATGCACTCATATCCAGCAGTTCGTCGACTTGTCGCGGAACATCGTCGACACCGGACCCCTCGAGCTCTTCTGGGTTCCCAACGAAGCGTTCGGCGGCATCAAACCCTCCACCACCACTACCACTACTCAGGACGCCGACGTCCAGCCGGAAGCACATGCTAGCGACGACGACGACTCGTCCGCTACCATCGGCGAACAGGAAGACGCGGTTGACACCAAGAAAGAGGCGGATATGGAGGCGGAGGAAAGTGGACAAACGGCGGACGCGGACATGGATGTCGCAGATGACGTGGATCAATGGCTTTAGGTTGAGGTAAGTACGCTTGCCGAGATACTTCGCACCCCACTCCCCCTTATCAATAAACACACTGACATTGAACCTAAAGCTGAAGCTCGAGTTGAACACGACGGACAAGGTGGAGACGGCGGATATGGGATGGCGCACATGATGTGCGTCAGTGGCTTTTAGTTCAGGTAAGTCCCACATCACCCCCCAACGAGTATGCCCGTCAAGCTACTTCGTCCCCCCTCCCCCATTCCTTCCCTGTCGTTTTATTTTTATTTTTATTTTTTAGCATTGGAGGCGTTGGAGCGAGCATTTAGGTGGCGTTGAGCATGGGTTGGGAGTGGTGTATATGGTGTATGGGGGATGTAAGGGAGATTTGGAGATGGTGATATTTAGATGCGGATGCTTAGTTAGAGGAGTATATATGCATGTAGGGGACAGAGAGTATAGGTCGGGTAGGCTATCGAATGTCTCGAGGCTTATCATTAACAATTGGAGAGAGTGCATTACTCCTCGCTGTTGGACTGATTCTGTTGTGAGGTGAATCCCGATGCTTTGAGAACACCTAGAACGGTGTGAAGCAATGAACAGGCGTGGGATTAAACGACCATAATTTGAAAGTATAGTATCATTTCCACATACGCCTCGACACCATGCCAAAGCGAGAGCGAGAGCTACAAGATCTAGATGCAACGAACCCAGTGTGACATAACATATTATACAAATCTCCTCAAACCACACTTTTCGCCCAAACACATGTAGCAAAGCAAAATCTGTTGGTTTCCAAAACTCACGCAAAAACCATCCCACCCCCCTACCGACTCCCCCCCGTATCCCCCCTCCCCCGTCCCACAAGCGGACTCCCCACAAAACTCTCCCTCCTCTCCACCCCGCGCTCCATCAACCTCACCCCCCTGCGCATCCCCACTTTTAATTCAAACATCCTTGCCACCAGCCCCTGCACCGCGCGCTGCACATCCAGCGCCAAGTCCGTGCCCAGAAGGCCGACGACAAGCGGCGCAAACGCCTCGATGTTAGCTTCAAACTGCTTATCCGGGAAATTCGCATACCCCTCGAGAACGGTGACGACGACGGGGCGCCAGGTAACGATGTTGCGCTGCTGCGTTTCGTCGTCGAGGTCGATGTAGGATGCGATGATGTCTTCGCAGAGGGGGATGAGGGCTTCGGAGGTAGATTGGCGGGACGCGGCCCGCTCGGTGCTGGTGTCGTGATACATTCTAAAAAGTATACCCACATAAACACTCGCAGACCCGGATTCCTGCTTGAGTAAATTCGGCGGCTGTTTCATGAATCCCTCTTTAAACAGCCTGCTCCTAAGTTCGCGATTCGCATTAAAGCGCTTGGCAAAGTGGTAGGATTTCTTCAGCACGCTCATAAGCGTGAGTAGGTTCTGGGAGGGGATTTTATCGTACACGGCTTCGTTGGTGAAGAGCTCTTGTACGGTTTCGATCATGAGGAGTTGGAGCACGCATTTGGTGATGATTTGGTTGAAGAAGCGGCGGCGGGCGGCGGTGACGACAATGGGGGGTTGTTGCAGGTCGAGCGCGTCGGGGCGGTAGTCTTCGAGGTCGGTGGAGCGGCGTTTGGGCTGGTCGGGGAGGGAGTCGGATGTTATGAGGGAGGGGCGGCGCTGGCTGGAGAGGCCGTTTATGCCTAGGGCGTTGGCGGGGTGGGGGTCTTCGGTGGGGGTCTGTAAGGTGAGGTCGTGCGGTGTGCCGTCTAGGGTGGGTGTGTGGGTTTCGGGGATATCGTGGGAGCCGTTGATAGGGGTGTGTTGGGTGGAACCGCTGGTTGCGGCGGAGAAGAGGGCTGTTGCTTCTGTGCGCTGGAAGAGTTCGACAAAGGCGTTGACGATCTGGTTCCAGTGTGTTGGGCCGAACTTTTGCACGTTCTGCAGGATGAGTTGCTGCAGGCAATTGCTGCCGATCCTTGCTAGAGTATCGTTCTCCTGGCAGATGCAGAGCGCGAGCAGGTCGAGGAAGCGATCGAGCATGTACTCCAACGACTCAAAGAAGTGAGTGAAGAGCTTGATCATGTTTCGCAATGCCTGGATCATGGTGGTGGAGAGCCAGACCGAGAGCTCTTCGTGGTTGAGTACCTTAGTCATCTCTGACTTGGACTTGAGCACCATGAAGATGGGGTATAGCAGTTGGCGCCATAGCATGTCCCAGAACTCTCGTGGGAAGTCGCCACCATACGTGATGAGTGTCTCGAAAAGATAGCTCAGTGCTCTTGATCGTACTTCCAGGTCTTCCCCGGTCATCAACACGTCGTGGAAAGCGAATAGTACAGGAAACCAAAACTGCTCTTCTTGGGTCTGGCGACTCGGCTGTTTCGGTATTGCTAAACCCTTTCCTGCATCTTTCAAGAAGCCGGCGCGAGCAGATAGCGAGCATTCTGGCGTTCGTAGCATCTTCGGCACGGATGACTTCAGCAATTCAATGGCCTGTAAAGACTTTTTCTGGAACTTGTAGTTCTTCGAGAACTCCGTGAGGCAGACGATGAGGTCGGCGAAGGCGCCTTGTGAGATGACGACTCCAAATCGTGTGTTGTATACTTGTGTGACGTTTTCGAACGCAAGATTGACAATACCCTCTGCTGCTTGTTAGCTTTTGTCCCACCCATAATGACACGGGACTTACCATAAGGCTCTCGTGCGGCCACGGTGAAGACGCCAAACATGGTCTTCCATCCGGAGCGAATGTTCTCACCGCGAGCTTGAATCATCTGAATCAGGCAGCGCAATACCATATCCTTTACAGAGACAACACTGGCGTTATTGATGATGTGTTCGAACGGCTTGAGGAAATCTTTCTGGAACTTGAAACCTGGAAGTTCCTCAATTTCCATAAATTTCATCGACAACTGCCGCAAGGAGTTTAGTGCAAAGTACACAACGTTGGTGTTGGTATGACATCCAACTTCGTTGAAGTGAGCGCCCAAGACTTGCCAAATATTCGTCCACTCAAAACGCACACGCGTCATGTTGTAGCCACTGATCTCGACCAGCTTCTGCAAACTGTACGTCCGTGGTGACTCGCTTTGCCCTGATGACTGGATCTCTTGCCAGCTAACCTGAGTGAGCGCCTTGACGAAGTCAACGATAGCTTCTCCGGACAGATTGGCGCTATTTGTGAAGATGCGGTCGACTCCTCTGACAATGTCGGTGGATCGACTCTCTTCAGCTACATCTGCACGGAAACTCTTGGTACTCGCTTGCGACGTTGGTCGCCGTCGGTTGGCTGGGACACTAAGTGATTTCTTGGAATTACCGGTGGTTGTCTTCAGAACATCCGGCACCGCACGCTCATCTATGCCAGCAGAGATGAGCTGGAAACGGTCGAGTTGAGAAACACACGTCAATACCTCACGCCACGACTCTCGCAGCAGGTTGCCTTCGGTAGACGCGATTTCGATCAAAGTCTTCAATGCTTCCATGTTTTTCGCGGTCATCTCACTAAGATTGTAGAGGTTCGTGAACCGCGCGAGGAAGGCAACGAAAGCCTGGCGTGAGCTCTCAAGATCGAACAAGCAAGAGATCCGAATAGCTAGCTTGATGCCCTCGATGCACAGTCGGACGATTTCGATGTTGTGGTCCTGAGCTTGACCAGACAAAGCCGTGAGAATTGGCATCCAGGTGACTTCAAACATAGGTCCAACATGCTTTGATGACGACGCTGGGATAAATTTGGAGACGGGAAGCGTGGCTGTTGTTCGTCTTTGTGCTCGTAGGAGTTGCTTGTAAAGTTGTTCGGTCTTGTTGGCCATGGCTTCGGATGCTTGCACAATGGCTTCTCGTTGCAGGTCCCGCGCACCGCCAGTCAGAACCTGACCAATACTGGCCAGCCCACCTGCCGGTTGCTGAGTGATCAGACCTTTATCGGCGGCTGCCTCCTGTTCTGTGTTGAGGACAATCTCGCTGTGGGAAATCTCTTCGTAGATGGCTCGTAAATAGTCCTCTGGCAAGTCGGCGTTGTCGTTGATACCGCGGTTGTTCTTGATGAAGTCCTCCGGCGTCATACGTGGGCCCTTCATCTTCTTGCTATGTTGATCGACGTTCAGCATAATGACAGAGTATGAAAGGACATATGCCGTGTCGGCATTGGCATATGCGTTTGGATTACCCGTGATGTACCTCTCGGCAAACTTGAGCATGAAGCGATCGATCTTCTGGGCCTCGCCGGGTAGACGGAAACTCTGCAAGAAGCGTCTTAGAGCCTCCGTGAAGCGAGTTTTGGTGAAGTCCATCAAATCTACAAAGGCGTGCATGATGGCAATGTTCTCAGCATCGCCTTCGCCAAGGAACTCTCCGAGGGCAGTTTTATCCAGCGCCTCGTTGTCAAGCAGAAATTTGGCAATGTCCGCGGGTGCATTTGAGGCGATGAAACCCTCTGCAATCAAGGTCTTCAGACCACGCTTCGGCTTGTAATTGAATTGGCGCAATGCGTTCGTGAGGGCAATCTTCCTGTGCTTGGCCTTCTCCAGTTGGCCATAGTCGTCTTCAGCAAGGGGCGTGACCGTGCCAGAGTCGACGCCAACCATGGGTGATTCAGCGTTATTTCTTGTGTCCGTTGAGATTCTGAGGTCATCCACCGAAGGTCTCAGGTCTTGGCTGCTAGGTTTTCCATTCTCTGGTAAAGATTGCTGCGCCCAATTCACCAAAGACCTCAATATCTCCACCAGGGCCTCGAGCGACTCTTGCTTCATAGCGTATTCCTGGGGATATCCGTGCTCGGGTTCATGGGATGAGTTCATTGACACTGTCGTGAGAGAGGGCGGTAGTATACCACGGCTCTGCCAGTCCATCTGCCTCGCCAACTTTTCTCGCTGCTCTTGATACGCTTGTTGCTGCACCGCTGTGATTGTGACTTGGGTACTTGAGATCCTAGACAAGTGTTCGACTACACGCTGAAACATGTTATCTAGTGCAGTGCGGTCACAATCATAGTTGAGATAGACTTCGACCAATGCTCGAGGGTCGGCAGCTAATCGACCGAAGATGGTCAAGATGTACTGCTTTTGGAAGGCTGGAGCACTGCGTTTGTCGAGGGTAGTCAAGTAAATTTCCTTCAGAAAGACTTCCACTTCCTTCTTGAGAGACACCCGCAAGTATTTGAGCATCTGCCAGAAAATTTCACAGGCAACTTCAAAGACTTGCTTAACCGAGCTCGCGCCGTTGCGACTTAAGCTTAGGCAAAGGTACTGCTTGATGGCTTGGATGAAAGTAGTGGGCTCATCACTGCCACTTCGAATGGTGGCGTAGGGGGAATTGAAAACGGCAATGTTGTTGAAGAGAATGGTGTGAATCATGTGGAGCGACAAGAGCTTTGACCTTATGCCATGCGATCGCACGTCCTGGGCGTGGTCAACCGACAGGCTCTTTGTGCTCAATCGGCACATGGCCCTGAAAACAAGGTACGCATCCTTGACAAAAATCTCGTCCTCCTCCTCTTCTTCGGTGGGCGCATTTGGGGAGGACTCCTGCCCAGAAACGTGCCTTGAGCTCGGCTTGCCCTTTATGCGTGTTACAAGCGTGGGCGCGTTGTCGTGTATCCGGTCGTCGTTGAAGCTCATGTTGTTCTCGAAGCTTTGGAGTGTGATTTTCGGTCCGGTGTGTTGGTCGACGGCCTTATCGTTGGCCTCGGCTGAGTTTGGGAACTGCTCTTCGTCGCCATCCTCTTCGGGCGCTTCGGAGCCGTCTACACCCTGTGTACTGCCGTCCACTTCTTGCACGCTCTCTTCTGACCGGTCCTTGTCGGTCAATGACACGCGCGACAGGTTCAGCCGAGCTTCCTTGACTGCTAATCTGCCCTTGACGCGCTCAAAGACGGTGCCGACCATCTGCGTGAGAGCGCCCTGCGCTACTTGTTGGTTTGCACTCGACTTGGACAGGAGGAAGATGTTGTATGTAAGTCGCACAGCTTTCAGCAACCCTGCGCCGTGGACAACAATCTTGTCGTTCAAGATGGCTGCCAGTAATGACTTCACAATCTGGAGCTGCACATCTGGATGCGTGGCCTCCCCCTGGAAACAGTCGCATATTGTGTCTATGGCTCGCTCGATCAAGGGCGGTGCCTCGGTGCTGTCGGCTTGCGGCTCGGCAGGGACGGAGAAGTACGAGTAGCTGATGAGCTTGCCGATGCAGTCGAGTGCTGTGATGGAGAGGGGGACGTTTGGCGCCTCCGAGGCCAGCTGCAGCGGGGCGAAGAGCAGCTCGGGGTTTATTTGCGAGGGGTCGCCCTCTGCCCTGATGGCGGCCAGGGCGGCACTGGTCGCATCGCCCAGCTTCTTGTTCTTCCGGGCGTCTTTTGAGGCGGCGATTGTCTCGAGCGCGGTGATGACAAAGACGAGCGAGCTTCGGGTCGAGGATCGCGTGGCCGTGGTGGCTACTGTGGACTGCGAGTCGGTTCGCGGCCGGTTCTGGGATGTTCGTCGGTGGTCGAACATCTGCTCCGAGGTGCGCGGCGCGTCGGATCCATTGGGGATGTTGAGGGTAGGCGTGGACGGCGTAGGCGGTGGGGGCATTTCCGCATACTCCTGTTGTGCCTGTGGTGCTGGAGACGCTGTCTGGTCCGCAAGCTCGGATGCCTGCTCAGAGGCCGTGTCCGCATTGCTCTCCGGCCCGTCTGATGTCGAGGAGCTCGAGTCTGCCTGTTCCTCCGCATACGCCGGCTTCTCCGGCATGTCGTGTGTGTGTGGCGGCGCCTCGGTGTCGGCCATGGTGGGCGGGTTGGCTATTCACGGGCGTGGGATATATTTCTGGGAGCACTTCTTTCAGCGATGGGTGGGGCCTGGCTCAGCGACCATGGCGGAAGGAGCAGCACAGTGAGGGAAGGTACCACAGTCCAGAATAGCCTCGCGGATGGTCGACCACAGTTGTTATTCCAGCTCGAAGATGACAAAGTGTTCTGCATCAGCCTCCTTAACTCGTTGAGGTAACGTTACGTACCCTGCCCAGCACCAGCTTGCCTGCGCCGGAAGGTCAAGCCACAGTGGCTGGGCCTCATCTCCCTGCAAGCGCCAGACCCTTCCGAGTGGTCAAGGCCGGGTCGGATCTCCAACAGCTCTGGCTCCTCTGGGCTAAAACTTTCTGTTGAGCGACGACAGCAACCCTCCCATCACCACCGCCGAAGCCCGTCTCGCGCAACAGCGTGCACTTCTCCACCCTCGCACCTTCCTCCTGCACGTCGCGCCTGCCCTCCGCCTTTCACAGCCCGGAGTAAAATTCAGCGCATCCCGTCACAATGCCTGCCACGACGACACTGCTTGCCCGCGCCGGGAGCCAATTGAGCTCGAGGGGGTCAATCGCGCTGCGAGGCGCCCTTGCGACGTCGCGATGCCCCGAGTTTGCTGCGTATGTCGCCGCCCGCTGCCACCATCGGACACGGGGGGAGCTTAGCTGACACGACGCTGCAGAAGACGCACACCGGCTCTGGCTGCCCTCGCACGCTACTATGCCTCGAAATGTGAGAGAACATGTCCTACACACTAGATTGATACCATCGCAATGCATCCCATACTAATGCCGAATTTCTCCAGCGTACCCATCGCACACGGTCATCAGCATGCCCGCCCTTTCGCCGACCATGACCTCCGGAAACATTGGCACATGGCAGAAGAAGGCCGGCGACTCGATAGCCCCCGGCGACGTGCTCGTCGAGATCGAGACGGACAAGGCGCAGATGGACTTTGAGTTCCAGGAGGAGGGCACCGTTGCCAAGCTCCTGCGCGACTCGGGCTCCAAGGACGTCGCCGTCGGAAGCGTAAGTCGCACGCCGAGATGAAGGGAAAGCTGTATCCCGGGAAGGAACGACCAGGCTAATTTTCCGCAGCCAATCGCCGTCCTGGTCGAGGAGGGTGAGGACGTCTCCGCCTTCGAGTCCTTCTCCATTGAGGATGCCGGCGGCGAGAAGACGCCCGAAACTCCCTCGAAAGAGGGCGAGGCGTCAGAGGCCAGCGAGCCCGCCGACTCCGGCTCCAAGACCGCTCCCCCCAAGAACGAGGAGTCTGCACCCGCCGCCATCGAGTCCGAATCCACCGGCGACCGCCTACAGACCGCTCTCCAGCGCCAGTCCCCCATCTCGCCCGCCGCGAAGAGGCTCGCCCTCGAGAAGGGCGTCCCCATCGGCTCCATCAAGGGTACCGGCAAGGGCGGCCAGGTCACCAAGGAGGACATTGAGAAGTACAAGCCTGCTGGAGGCGCGCCCGCGAGCGCTGGTGCCCCCGCCGCTGCTTCCTACGAGGATACCGAGGCCACCAGCATGCGCAAGGTCATTGCCAGCCGCCTGACGGAAAGCATGCAGCAGAACCCCCACTACTTCGTTGCCTCCAACATCTCCGTCTCCAAGCTGCTCAAGCTCCGCGAAGCCCTCAACGCCTCCGCCGACGGCAAGTACAAGCTCTCGGTCAACGATCTGCTCGTCAAGGCTCTCGGTGTTGCCGCTCGCAAGGTCCCCGCTGCCAACTCGTCGTGGCGCGAGGATGGCGGAAAGGTGATCATCCGCCAGCACAACGTCGTCGATGTCTCTGTCGCAGTCTCCACCCCCATCGGTCTCATGACCCCTATCGTCAAGAACGTCAACGGTCTCGGGCTCCAGTCCATCTCATCACAGATCAAGGACCTCGGCAAGCGCGCACGGGACGGCAAGCTGAAGCCTGAGGAGTACCAGGGCGGAACCATCACCATCTCCAACATGGGCATGAATCCCGCCGTCGAGCGCTTCACCGCCGTCATCAACCCCCCACAAGCTTGCATCGTCGCCATTGGCGCCACAAGGAAGGTTGCAGTACCCGGCGAGCCCTCAGAAGATGGCCTGTCAAGCGTCGAGTGGGACGACCAGATCGTCATCACCGGCAGCTTCGACCACAAGGTCGTTGACGGCGCCGTCGGTGGCGAGTTCATGAAGGAGCTGAAGAAGGCTATTGAGAACCCTCTGGAACTCTTGCTATAATTCTGAATCGCGATTGCATGGCTGTGTAACTTTATATTTGGGCCCGATTGATGTGGTGGATTACCAAGGTCCGCGGATCTCTTGTACAATGAATTGCATCCTTTTCCATTCTCTCAAAATCATTACTCTACGCTATCCATGTCTAATCTCAGGCGCACCACACTCAATTCCTTGGGTTCGTGGAGATTGCACCTGCATGGCGGCAATATTCAGGACGGCCGATCATGTATAGCCAGACCTGGTTGGAGGCAGAACAAGACATTACCCAGTACCCAACGTAGTGGTTCACGACCGCACGTGCTGGGATCAACATGCAAGTGAGTATTTTTGGCAGAATGCGCGACCTCGTGCTCTGCACACTGAAGATTTGGCAGGGCCCCACATCTGCATCTTGCTGGAGGGTGTGCAATGATTGCATCCAACACGCGTGTCAGCATGAGCTCTTTAGGGATATTGTGCCGGAGATGGGTCGCTGACAGGTATATGAAGGCGGATGAAGCGCCGTTTCCCAGCTCCTTACCTTCTTTTTACCCTTTGCATCTTCAGTGGAGAGACGCACAGCATGTTGTTGGCTACCATCATCGCGCTGCTCTTCTCAGCAAAAGCAAGTGCGGTCCACTTCGCCTGGGAGCATGACCAACTCACCGAAAACGAAGCACTCACCAACAAGGCTTTTCAATTCGGCTCGGGTGCTGCGCCTAGCGAAGACTGTCGAACCATCCCTGGAGATAAAGACTGGCCCAGCGACGAGGACTGGAGTGCTTTCAACGAGACGTTGGGCGGTGCATTGCTGAAGCCTAAGCCTCTCGCGAGCGTATGTTATTACGGAGACAACTACGATGCGAGGAAATGTGAATCCATAAAGCAAAGCTGGACTGGCATGAACCTACAGTACAAATACAACCCACCTACACTTCATTCAGCTAACGCCCCCAGCTCCGACGACCCAACGAGCATCCTCTCCCAGTGGGCATCCGGAAACAGCTGCACACCCACCTCCCAGCCAAACTCCACCTGCACCCAAGGCGGGTGGCCCGTCTACGTCGTCAACGCAAAAAGCGTGCGCCACATCCAACTCGGCATCAACTTCGCCCGCAACAACAACATCCGCCTCGTCATCAAGAACTCCGGACACGATTTCAACGGCAAGAGCATCGGCGGGCACGCACTGAGTATCTGGGTCCACAACCTCAAGGGCATTACGTATAGTCAGAATTATACGTCCCCGACGGGCAGTTACACGGGGAGGGCGGTTACGTATGCGGCGGGCACGCAGGCTTTTGAGGGAAATGTATTGATGGGCCAGAAGAATATGAGTTTTATTGTTGCGGGGGGGAGTACGGTGGGCATTGCTGGGGGTTTTTTACAGGGCGGCGGACATAGTAGTTTCACGAGCTACTATGGGCTTGCTGCTGACAATGTTCTGGCGCTGACGGCTGTTACTGCTGATGGGCGGGTTGTGGAGATGCATGATGGGTTGAATGCGGATCTTTTTTGGGCGTTTAGAGGGGGTGGAGGCGGTGCGTATACACGCTATCTGACTTTGTTGTATGTCTTCTAGTATGAGATGGAAACCTAACCTCCCCAATAGGCACATACGGCGTCGTAACATCCGCCACAGTGCGCGCCTTCCCCAACACCCGCATGGCCTCCAGCAGCATCCGCTTCAGCACCACGCCTCCACGCGGATCTAACACCACTATCAGCACCGCCACTTTCTGGGCCGGCATGAAAGCGTACTGGGACTTTGCCGTCGCCATCTGCGACGCCGGCGGCTTGGGGTATAATTTCATATATCCTGAGGCCAGCGCCACGGGCTTGACGTTCACCGTCAGCATTTCCGTGCCTGGCCAAAGCGTCGCCCAGCACCGCGCTTTCGTACGCCCGTTACTCGAGAACTTGAACGCCCTTGGAATATCCATTCCCATTGCCAGCTTAAGAGTAAAGCGCTCCTACGCACACTCCCACTCCCTCTACCCCCCCGGTACACAACACCCACAATCCCCCTCCCACACACATCCCAAACGCACCATAGGCGAAACAACCGGCCACACCCTCATCGCATCCCACTTCTTCACGCGCTCCTCCTTCTCCCCCCCCTCCCTCGCCCACACCGCAGCATCCATCCAAGCCGCCGTCTCCTCCGGCGGCTACACTTTCCACGGTATGAACTACGCGCCCCTATCCAATCTCTCTGGCCTACGCGACGGCGCCAACGCCGTGAATCCCGCATTTCGAACAACGGTTCTACACGCGCAGGTGTATGAACCCAATGCGCATTGGCAAGACGTTGCGCCCATAATTTCCCGCGCGGACTTGACGACGTCGCACGACCGGCTTATGTCATACAAGAAGCTATGGCGCGATGCGAGCCCCGGGTCTGGGAGCTACATCAACGAAGGCGACGCGCAGGATTACTGGTGGAAAGAGGCTTTTTACGGGCGGAATTACGCGCGGTTGCGCGCTGTTAAGCAGAAATATGACCCCGAAGAGGTTTTTTGGGCGGTCGGCGCGGTGGGGCATGATGAGTGGGCGATGCGCAATGTTGATGGGAGTGGGCGCAGTGGGATTGTGGTGCAGGATGGGAGGTTGTGTAGGGTTTAGATAGGGGTAGGGGGAAGGGGGAGTAAGGGTGGTTTAGGATGCTAGGACTATAGGAGCGGTTGTGTGTGGTTTAGAGTGGAGTGTAATGGATCTTAGCACGTAAACGAATGTGTGTTTCTCTAGTCAGATGTGCCCAACAAATCCACGATCCTCCATCCAGCGTATATAAACACAAGCACGTTTACTTCGCAACATACATCATCTTCCTTACATAGTCAGACTGCGACGTAAGATATTTCTATATTTGCATTTGCGTTTGGACCTACATCTACAACTACATTGTTTATCACGTTTGATACATCTCGCACTCGGAGTTCAGCATAGCGTACGTTATCTCCATCTTCAACACACGCCCCACTCTCTAGGCGCACAACATCAATCTTCCTACCTTTTAAATCGCGTTCAAACTCTAGGGCCGTCGTGTCCATCTAAAATAAAAAAAACATTATTAGCACACTACTCTCTCTATTTCCGCTGTATTCTGCTACAAGAAGATGAACAACATCTCACACCAAAAGTTTCGTTCGTCTCTTAATGTATATAACAGTTTGGAAAGACAAGTCTGGGTTAGTTTCTGACTTTGGAGTTCTAACTTATCAAGGTATAATGCTGCGAATCCATCCAAGCATGTATCTTGCGTTTCCTTATACCGTGCGAGAAATCTCATGTCTTTTTATTACAAAGGAATGCGAACAAAGTCCTGCAGAGGGAACTTGAGTAACACGAACCGCGTCAATCACTGCACATACTAGGATCGGTGCCTGACTTGGAAAAAGGTCTCGTTATATCTATGTGCTAGTCTATCATAAACATCGCATTAAACCACGTGTAAAAAAAAGACTTTCAGGGAAAAAAATCCTTTCCCACGCCACTCCAGGCCAGGCCACGCCACTCCAATGCTTTTTGCTGGATTACACATCCTCGTCTAAACCTCATGTAGACGCCAACGCCTCAAAAGCAGAGGCACGCATCTCTCTACGAAGCTTCCTCGACGCCATCAGGCTTTGTCGTCTCGGCGTCTGTCATCTCAGTATCCCTGTCCTTGGGCGGCGGTGCGTTGGCCTGTGCTTTTGCCTCTGCTTCCCGCTTCGCGCGCTCGAGCTCGGCTTGCTTGGACGCCATTTCCTTTTGCTGCTTCTCGAGGACTGCTTGTCGCTCGCCCTCGATCTTGTCGTTGTACCGCTGGATAATGGGGCCCGCAATGGACCGAATGTCCTCCTTCTTGGAGACGTACTGTGCTTTGGACGCGTCCTCGCCGTCGTCGTATAGCCAGTCCTGTTGAGGTGGTCAGAATCGTTATCAGAGTGTAGTGCGTTGGCGACTTACCTCAATGGTCTCCAGCTTGGCGTTCAGCTTCGCCTTCTCGTCGTCACTGGCGAAGTCGGCATATACGTCGAGAATCTTGTCCTTGAGCTCGTAGATCATACTCTCGAGGTTGTTCTTCTCGTTCTCGGTGTCTTGGACCAGCTTGTCCTCCATGAACATCTGGTTCTCCTTCTCGGCATTCGCCTGCTTGGTGGCGTCGTCGAGCGATGCGGTGCCTGCGGACAATGGGAGGTCGCCCTTTCTCTGTTGCTTCTTGACCTTGCGCATCTTGGGTGGTTCCTTGGGCGCGTCCTTGTCGACGTCCATTGCCTGCGAATCATGTGTTAGCTCATCTGTCACAGTCGCAGAAGCAGGACGCGCAAGTACAAATTCAGTGCTGGGCTTGAATCGTTTCGCGGCAGGCTCGGAATCGGGCTGTTTGCCGGTACTAGGATCAGTAGGGGGTTTTTGAACACGTACATCACCCTCTTTCTTGTCTTCCTGAGGAGGCTCCGGAATCGGTTCCTCGACCTCGGTTTCCTCCACGTAATAGCCCGACTCGACGTTGAGCACGCCGTGCACGTTGAGACGAGCCTTCAGCTTGCAGATCATGAAATCGCCCTTGGGGTCCTCCTTGACGCCCTTGACCGAGAAGCGGCCGATCCAGGGGTTAGTCTTGCCAGGCAGCTGCTCTGGCTTGGCGTATTTGGCCTCGAGATCGAAGGGGTGTTTGCGGTAGAATGTGAGGATCTTGGTCGATGGCATAACATTGCCCTTGTTGAACACAGTCAGGTTGGTGTCCTCATCTGGAATATCCTCAGACTTCTCCCAGGCGAACTCGATCGGGTAGTTGACCATGTCGTGTACGGAGAAGTCGCGGACGCGGAAGACGGGCGAGAGGATGGCGCAGCTGAAGGCGCATCCTCGCGCAACGGCTTCGTCTTGGTTGAGGGTGAAGGAGAGCGGCCGGCCGAAGTACTCCTGGATGGCGTTCTTGATGGAGGGCACACGTGTGCAGCCACCAACCATCTCGATGGCGTCAATGTCTTCGGGCTTGAGGTTCGCCTCGGCAAGGGCCTGCTCGATGGGTGCCGTGACGCGCTCAATGAGCGGCTTCATCAGCTCCTCGAGCTCGTCGCGCTTGAGCATGCCTCGGACATCGACGTCGTTCATGATGGACTCGACATTGAGAGGCGCGGCGTTGTTGGCGGAAAGGATCTTCTTGAGCTTCTCGACGCCGGCTGCGAGACGGAAGCGGGCCTTGCCGTTCTCCATGACATCGATCTTGTACTTCTCCTTGAACTCCTTGGCGAAGTGCTCGACCAGGGCCTTGTCGATGTATCGTCCGCCGAAGTGTCGGTCCCACGCGCTCGACTTGACGGCCAGCTCGCCTTTCCTGAACTCGACTACGCTCGCGGTGTAGTTGCTGTGGCCGATGTTGACGAAGACGACTCGTCGTGGCTTCTCCTCGGCGGTCGGGAGGTCGAGCTTGGTGATGCCCCAGCCGAGCGCAACGGCGGTGTTGTCGTTGATCAAGCGCAGGCACTTCAGACCGGCAATGTCGGAAGCGTCGAGGATGGCTCTCCGCTGGGCATCGGTGTACCAGACGGGGCAGCTGAGCACGACATCGGAGACGGGCAGCTTGAGCTCGAGCGATGCGGTGGCCTTCATCTTGGTGAGGAAACTGGCCGTGATTTGGGTAGCTGTGAACTGCTCCTTCTTGCCCAGATATGTCACTTCAGCGCCGACTTGGCCGCCCATGTCGATGAGCGGCGCCGAGACGAAATCCTGCTCGATCTGGACATCGGGGTCGCTGAGCGAGCGGCCGGCGAGGCGGACGAAGGAGGAGACGGTGTTCTTGAGGTTGGAGATTTCCATGTTCTTTGCGGGCTCTCCGAGGTATCTGCTCTTTGGGCCGAAGCCAACCAGCGACCTGCGTGCTGTTAGTGGACTGCAAAGTTTGTGTGGGGGTGAGATATGCTTACGGAGTCGCGCGGTTGGAGACCTCATTTGCGATCTGGAAGCAGTCAGTATACCTCACACATGTTTTTTACGCCTTCAAGTCGGGTACTCACCACATCGACACCGCGGTTCCGCGCAACAGCAATGACGCTGTTGAGCGTACCCAGATCGATGCCCACAACAGACATGTTTATCGGTGATGGCGGGGTATCTCAGGGTGGGAATGAGAGTGTATGCGCTGGCAGCGGGGTGTCGAGAAAAAGTCGTAGATGGTGTTCAAGGACTGAAAGCACCTGCTGCAGAAAATGGGGTATGCGCTGTCAGGACTGTTGCAAGGCTGGCGCTCTGCGATAGAAATTGCGAGAAGCACTTCGAAAATCAGAGAAACAAACTGTTAGCCCCGCCGTAGTGTCGCCAAGCTTGCCTTGCAGGGCCCAACGCCTATCGCTGATCGTCACAACAACGCGCTGCGTCATGCCCGTCCTGTCTAGACTCAGTCACACGCGTTTTCCGTGCGTCAAGGGCAGATGCAGCCTCGATGATTCGAGATAGACTTGCTTCTGGTCACTTCGACGCGCCAACCGCACTCAGCTTCCCCACAGGCCAACCATGGCCGACATCCCGCCATATCCGCTCTACAACAGGACGTACAACCTGTACCGCCTGTCGCCGCTGCACCATGGCGACACCCCTCTCCTGGACGACAGAAGCCTCCGAACCCACGCGAGAAGGCTAAAAGAGCAACTGAAGGGTGACAATGTACGCGGTGTGCAGGTCGACTTCGCGACTGCCGACGACACCGCCAAGCTTGGACCGCTGGAGGAGTGCGACTGGGACATCGTAGGGGACGAAGACGCCTGGATCGACCGCCATCGCCAGTCCGTCGACCCCGACGCATCGCAGCTGTCGTCTGTGCTCAGTTCCGACCGAGCGCGGGGCATCGAGGTCAGCCTCGAGTACGAGAAGCAGACGTACAACGCGCTCCTTCTGCGCGACCCGGGCGTGACTTCCTCGCCCGATGGCTTCACCTCGCTGCCCCTGTTGTTGGTCAAGATGACCGGGCCGATCAGGGAAGTCTTCCTAAACTACCTGCGAACCGCTTTCGATGCGCACGTGGCGCCCCTGCGACTGCCCTCGTCCTTCATCACGTCGAGTCTCGAGACATACCTCAGACGCCTCTCGTCGAGCACCTCAACACAGTCAATACAAGACGTCATACGGCAACTGCACATTCAGCTCGCCTTCCCGACCACTACAACGCTGCTGAAGCACCTCGAGATCACCATTGCTGGCGTAGATGTTCCCGGCTTCGTGAGTCGGGGCAAGCTTCTGGAGGGTGGACTGCGGCAGCCATTCACGAACGCGCTGTTACGGTACCTGAAGACGCATCTCGCGCTGGACCTGTCACACCCGAAGACACACATCTCACGAATAAACTGCAACAGCTTCACCCTGGGCACAGAGCGGCTCAAGCTTAGCGCCCCTGAGCCTCTGGCAGACGCTTCCTTTTCAGAAGACGGCGGCGCGTCGCAGGATGTTAGTGCAGGCCAGCTCGCAGTCCAGGATTTCTACGCCTCGATAGTCCGAGAAGCGGCTGGCAGCGGAATCTTCTTGCCCGAGGACCTGGCGACTGACCAGCGAGACGGCACGCCCTCCTCGACCACAAGCGCAAAAGCCGGCAGACGAAAGAGAGCCATCAGCAACGCGGCAGTAGGCAACGCCAATCAGAAGAAGGCCAAGGCAAGAGGGAAGGAGAATGGTAGGAAAGCGAATGGAGACCACGACATGGCGGACATGTGAGGTACTTGTTCTTGGTTTCAGCGATCTGTTCTTGTGATACCCCATTACGTACAATTCGTATATTTCTCTACAACTTCTCCACAATAAAATACCGAGCTGCCATCGTTCGCGCGTTGCGGGTCGTCTCACCTATTCATGACCTCAACGAGCGGCTTCGGCCTTCCTCAATGAGAGACTCAATTGCGCACGTCACTTTTCCTTCTCTCTCTCGATTGCGCACTACGTATCAGGCTCTGACAGCGTCTGTCTCAATTCTGCTCCCATACTATGACCCGCCTTCCTCCAATGAAGACCTTGCCGCATATCTACGTCCGCGAGTTTGCTGGCCGAGACATCAGTTACCGCATTCCGATACGGCAAGCACGTAACTACTGGGTAAGTGATCAATGCTTGTCATCACCTTGACAAACTCTCTCTATATACCTGTAGCTGACTGCTAGTGGAGGAGTTCGTCGAGCACGTTCAAATCACTTTCAGCAAACCGTGGGAGCAGTACAACGCGCATCTGCACTTCGATAATGAGAACTGTAAAGGGAGAGTCAGCGCTAGCCAGTGGGACGCTGGAGGCTACTTTGAATCCGAGTTCCTGGTCAACAACGAGCTGCTCCTGTTTGCGCACTTCGAAAAAATGGACCAGAAAATGCCGGAAACCACTTTGAAGACAGAAGACGGCGACGAGGCTTGGAGCTGGGGATGGCACGACAACGACGGCCCACAGGACAAGGTATATTATGTCTGGTTTGGTTAACGTGACGAGCATCATCTGACTTACCACAGTGGTACAACTCCAAGAACTTAGACGACGAGGAGTTTGGCGAGTGGGAGCTCGATCCATACCCACCTTTTCCTCAGGCGCTGCCAGTCCGGACTCGAGTCGGGAGCGCTGTATCTACTCCTTCTGTCGACAGCAACACATCCACGTTCAGCGGCTTGATACCCTCGCTGTCACCCACACCAGAGGTCGTCACCGTGGACGAGTGCAAGAGTGCTCAGCATCTCGAGGGTGGTATCGTCATTGGCACGGTCAAAGAAAACCACTGCCGCGACCCAAATATCCGGCCTGTCGTTCGTGCGATCCTCAACACCAAGGGAGCAGTCTGTGGATACATCGATGGCAAGTACGCCAAGAGGAAGGTTACAAAGGGCCATGTCCAGATCTCCATGAAAGACGTCGACTTCTACCACGAAGTTGCAAAGCTTCCCCACGGCGAGAAGAGGCTTATGGCCATTCGGCATGAACTTCAGAGGAAACTAGCCATCAAGCGTCAGCCCAGCGGAGCCAGCTCCCTCATGCCTCGTGGTCTCCTACCTACCCATACTTCCTCCGCGGCTGAGACCCCACAACTTATCAACGATGGCACAAAAACTCACCAAACCGTCATGCCCGAAGGCATCATCATCGGACATGCCAGGCCTCAAAATTGCCGGGACCCGCAAAACCCTCCCGTCGTTCGAGCGTCAATTTCCCGGATCGGTGCCGTGGTCGCATATATTCCTGCCAACGACTCACTGAGGCCTTTCGCTCAAGGTCGGGCGCAACTTCAGATGAGTCATGTGGTGTTCAGTGAAGAGTTCGCGGCGTTTTCATTCCCAGAAAGGTCCAAGGCGATCAAGGAGAAGATCCTGGCCAGCATGGGCACACAAGCTCTGGACGAGCAGCAGCCCGAGGCGGATGCAGAGATTATCGGGAAGCAGGAAGCGGACGAGCAGTTCCTCGGCGTTGAGGAGGGTATCATGGTCGACATCGAGAGCTCCTAAGCCTCAAAAGGGGTATGTGCAAAGGTATGGCATGCAGTGCGAAAGTCCAGACGAGGGGCGAAAAGTGTTTGTCAAAAGTTGATTCATTGGTCATTGGGCAAGGGCAGTCCGTGGTTAAGTCTCTCACTTGTCTCCTTCACCTTGCTTTACAGTGTCAGCAGCCCGTGCACCCGCAAACAAAATCCTGTTGAGAATAGCTGGGTTCAGTTCAGGGTAGAAGGTGCTTGGGAATCACATGATGTGCTAGTGTGGCAGGCACTACCCGGTAGGCGATGGCACCCACCACAACAGTGTGAGTCTGCGACAACACAACACGATAGTCAATACAATACGTTGCAGCCACCCCGCCATGTCTCTCCTCCCACTCGGTTATCCATGGTAGTCATACTACTAGAGGGACCTTGTTCCAATACATCCTATATTGTAGACTGCGTTTTTCTTAACTATCGAGTTACCTCTCTCTTATCCGTATACACCGACTACATTCAACCAGGCACAAAGACCTATATTCAACACAGTGCGCTCATATATTCACAACACTTCTTACGTCACCATCATTCGAATATGGCCTATAACCCCCCTCCCCACAACACCCCATCTCGCCGCCCCAATAACCCACCCCCGCCCCCTTCCAACGACCCTACAACCCTAATCGGCATCCGCGGCAAAGAAACCCGCGCCCTCGCCTTCCGGCGCTCCGCCGCCCAATTCTCCCTTTTCTCCGACCTCCAACTCGCCACATACACCGCTTTCCAAAACAGCCCCAAGGAGTATAGATTGCACTTCCACTTTTGGCGTGACACGCTGTGCTCGAGAGAGGCGTTGTTGGTGCAGGAGGAGTGGGAACGCGGAGAGTACTGGATTGGCGGGAGTGTGGAGTTTTTTGCGCATTTTATGCGGAGGGATGGGGGTGGGGATAGGGATAGGGCGGGGAGGGGTGGAAATAGGATCGGGGTGGGTGTGGAGAGGGGGCAGCTGCGACGAGGTGGAAGTCAATCCAGAGATATGGGATATTCAGCATCGGGTGGATCGTCGGGCTTTGTACCTACCCACCAGGCCCCAACACGGAATCCATACGGCACCACGTCTTTCGCCTCACACACATCTACCCACCACGCCGCTCCGCACCGATTCCGCAACGCTCTCAATCCCCGCTCGATAACCGTGTACGCGCTGTGCACGCCTGTCCCGCCCGGCCGCTACGGCAAGGTGAAGTATTTCTCAGCGCCGAGTGTGTTTATTCCAGTGCTGGGGAAAGAGCCGCGAAACGTAAGTCCCCCACCTCCCTTTACTTCCGTGGACACCAGCTAACCATAGCAATAGATCTATCCACAGCGATACGCTGAGGTGTGGCCTGGCTTCTACTGCTCGAGGGCATCGAGCTCTGAACTGGGATTGGATCTCGATGGGTTTGATAAGGCGCTGGCGAGGGAGCGAGAGGCGCGTGGCTTGTTGCCTGGGAACGAGGACTTGGAGGTGGGTGAGCTGGGAGGGCATGTGATTATAGATGTCGACGAGGAGGAGGCGCTTTGGGCGGATGGATGGGAGGAGGATGTAGAGATTAAGAAGGAGGTGGTTATTAAGGAGGAGGAGATAGAGGAGATAGAGGGGATGGAGGAGATGTTGGTGGATGTGGAGGAGTAGGATTTGTTATTGGGTAGAGTTTAGACAGGGATAAGATAATAGATAGTAAGGAGTTTGGGAGAGAGGTTTAAGAGGGGGGAGAATACAATCACGATTAAGAGAAGCGATGTGCGGGATTGTAAGTAGCGTGACAAGCTTCAGCGCTTGTTTGTAAAACCTAATACACTGTAAAGTGCATTAGGATACTCCGTACTACCACATGGGATTAAAATCATCGTGTGGAAAGCTTCTGTCCAAAATCCAAAGCTTTTAATTTTTTTAATGACAGGCTGCTCATGTCGCGCATGAAGGTGGTAGGGGTGTACTTTGCTATTCATGCTCAATACCAAGCTTTGCCGAGGATCTCGGCGTGCACAGCCTTACGGTTCGCATCTGCTGAACGGATCATGTGCTTGACTCGTCTCTGCTCGCGTGCGCAATTGCTGGAGCGAGCGGTGAGCTTGAACGATGGCGTCCTGTACGCCAATCGCGTGGAAAGATCGCCGCAAGGATCGGGAACCCCGCAGATGCGCAGACTGAATCGAGATGATGAAGATAATGGCGCTGGGATGAGTGCATACACGCGATGTGTTGATGGTAAAGATAGGCAATCAGTTGTGGAATGTGCCTGGCTGACAGCTACGTCATGACCCGCGTTTGGTAGTGCCGGCTTCCGTCTTTGCACGATCACGCTACTCCCCTAGACCTGCCGCCAAGTACCGACCGGTGAATACAGGTTTTACACCACCCCACCACCATACAAGACGGTGCATGCACCGCGGAGCACTCCCTACATCGCCTCACACCAGCCTTTCAACTAAGCCTCAATTCTCGCGCTCGAACGCGGTCGATCAGGACACGGCCCAATATGTCGGACGGACAGGGCGAAAGCTCGGGTGCGGGGAAGCGTGGGCTGAAGGAGAAGCTATTTCACCCGTTCAACCACAGAGCGAGTGAGAAGATTGAGGAAATCCAGAGTAAGCTCGCGAGTACAAAGCTTGAGAAACCTATGATCAAGATCGTGCACGCGAAACACAAGGCTGGAAAGTTCACCAATATCTTCAATACCAACCATCGCCATGACGAGGAGCATGAGAAGGCGACGGACGATAAGCGGACTCGCATTGGAGAAAACCACCGTTTCAACTCATTCGCACCCGAGAGAGAAGGCAATATGGTGAAGTGGTATGTGGATGGACGGGACTACTTTTGGGTAAGGTGATATATCACATGACTCTCGGACTCAATTGATGTGTTTTTAGGCTGTTGCAGAGGCCTTGGAGCAAGCAAAGGAGACTATTTATATTGCCGACTGGTGGCTTTCTCCAGAACTGGTGAGACTCACCAGCCATCTGCCCACCTCATGCTCATCCCCGTAGTTCCTGAAGCGACCCCCATTCTACAACCAGAAATGGCGACTCGATCAGATCCTCAAGCGGAAAGCCCAAGCCGGCGTGAAGATATACGTGTCAGTTTACAAAGAGGCAAGTCATCCATGAGAATGGGCCCGCAATGACTAATCGCGCAAAGGTGACCGCGGCTCTCACTTGCAACAGTCAACATACGAAGAAAGTTCTTATGGGTATGTTCGAGGAAGGCGAGCCCGGGTATGGCAACATCAAAGTCATGAGACATCCTGATCACAACGTCTTCGAGAACGCCGGGGACATGACTTTTTACTGGGCGCATCACGAGAAATTCATTGTCATTGACTACGCAATGGCTTTCATTGGTGGGCTAGATCTTTGCTACGGACGATGGGACGAGAAGCAACATCCTCTGTCAGATGTACATCCCTCAGGCATCCAGAACCAGATTTTCCCTGGCCAGGACTTCAACAATAACCGTATTCTGGACTTTGAAGGCGTTGACGACTGGAAGTCCAACAAGCTCAACAAGCTGGAATACGGTCGTATGCCATGGCATGATGTCTCAATGGGCTTGATTGGGCCAGCGGTGTATGACATCGCGGAACATTTCGTCTTGCGTTGGAATTTCATGAAGCGCGACAAGTACAAACGCGACGAGCGATATGAATGGCTGACCTTGGAAGGCCGCGAAGGCGAGGATGAAGACCTGGTTGGAGTACAGAGACCCAAATACCCCGTAGGAGGCTATGTACACCATCCATTATCAGGGCTGGACTCGAAAAACCTCGACAACCGCGGAAGTGTGCACGCGCAGATTGTCCGCAGTAGTGCGGATTGGAGCATGGGCATCTTGCCGCACGAACAGAGTATCCAAAACGCCTATTGCGAGATAATCCGCAGCGCCGAGCACTTTGTCTACATCGAAAACCAGTTCTTCATCACGGCTACAAGTAAGCACGACGAAAGCCCGGTCCATAACCAGATAGGAGCAGCGATTGTCGACGCAGTGGTAAAAGCAGCAAAGGAAGGCCGGAACTTCAAAGTCATCATCATCATTCCAGCTATTCCTGGATTTGCTGGAGATTTGCGCGATAACGCAGCAGCTGGCACGCGAGCTATCATGGACTACCAATTTAAGAGCATCTGCCGCGGAGACGAAAGCATATTTGGCCGCGTGAAGACGCAAGGCGTCGATCCTGAGAAGTACATCTTCTTTTTCAATCTCCGCTCATATGACCGTATCAATGTCTCTCAAACGCTTAGGAAGCACGAGAAAGACTCTGGTATGTCATACATGGACCTCGAACAAGCAGAGATTGAGGAGCTGGAGGCTCCTCTAGAGGAAAGCGGTGAACAGGCCAGACGGAACGCCGCAGAGTTGAGGAAAAAGTTTGCAGGCCAAGAAGAAGATGTTGGTCTTGGAGACCAGGGTGGTATCATTGACCCCGACTCCATCGCCGACGATGCGATGTTGACCGACAAGAAGCCCAGCACCGAACCGTGGGAGGGTGATCCAGAAGAGGAAAAGGAGCATTTCTTCCAGGAAGAACTCTACATCCATGCCAAACTCTGCATTGTCGACGACAGATACGTCATTTGTGGTTCCTCGAACATCAACGACCGCTCGCAACTCGGGTTCCACGACTCTGAACTTTCCATCGTCCTGCAGGATCGGGACGAAGTTGAGATTCAAATGGACGGCAAGCCATACAGGGCGGCTCGCCTCGCACACGAACTCCGCAGCAACCTCTGGCGCGAACACATGGGTCTTCTCCCGCCGCAAACTCTCGACGCAACCGACGACCCTAATGCGCAACCTCCGGGTGATAACAGCCGCAACGACTACCTCGCCGGCCCCGAAGCCGACTTCGTCTCAGATCCGCTGTCGCCGAAGGTTTGGGACGAGTGGTGTACGCGCGCAACTACGAATACCGAGGTCTTCCGCAGCTTGTTTCACGCCGATCCAGACGACAACATTCTGACCTTCGAGGACTACGACAGCTTCACGCCGAACCCCAAGGCGGATAAGGACCACAAACAGGGCCACCTGTACGACAAAGTCAGACCTGTGAGCGAGATTCGCGCTGAGCTGGATCGCGTTCAGGGACATTTGGTGTGGATGCAATTGAAGTTCTTGGAGAAGGCGGAGTTGGCTGAAAGGGGTTTGGCGGTCAATTCGTTCACGGAGAGTGTTTATACCTAAGGTTGTGGTGGTAATGCTTGCCGGGGTGTGGTAGCTGGAAGAAGGGAGGGGCGCCGCGCTGAATGACCTGGACGTTTGGGAGTTGCGCGTCTGTATGCGCTGCGTTGGTAGACGCATCTTTACCTAGTTTTCCTTTTGCATTGTCGTATTCCTGACGGAGCGTAAACTTCGCAATCACATCATCATCATTCTTCCGTCCGAGTGATCCGACAATGAGTCGACCTCAACACATGACTTTTCTCCGTCTTGCAAAAAATTGCTAAATACTTAGGTAGCAGCATATTCGCAACGATTGCGAAGCACACAACCACCAAAACGCTTCTCAAGACAACCTGGACATTGCTATCGCCTCCTCCATCCCACAACCCATCCACCATCGGATAACTCTCCCTAGATAGAGCTATCCTGCTTCGCAAACTGCCTAGCCAAAGCCTCCACACTCTCCGCAAGCCGCCTGAACTCATCCTTCTGCTCGCCCGCCACCTCGCCCCCCGCAGCAGCCGGATCGTCTTCCTGGTTGCTCCACTGCATCTCAAACGTCGCAAAATCGAGCTTCGTATCCAGCCCGTAGACATCCTTGTTGTCGTCGGACGGGAAGCCGCGTAGCGTGGAGATGAGCGACATTAGTTCGCGCACGTCGTCTCTGATGGGATCTTAGATGTGGGAAGGGGAAATAGAGTGGATGCAAGGGAGGGACGTACTGCGGAACATCGCCTTTTTTTTCTGACGACTTTGCGCTGCTGGTGTAGTTTGTCATGCGGATGCTTGCGGAGCGGTTTAGCTCGCCGATGACTTCGATTTGGTGGGTTGGTGCACCTGCAAGGTCGTTTAGATACTAGCACACATCTCAGAAGTCGGGAATATGATCATACCCGAGAATGGCTTCGATAACACGACCTGGAAGCCCTCGCCCGCCGGTTGTGGTGCTACCATACGAGGCATATTGGATGTGTGTCTCGAGAGTAGTAGTTTTGTGAGTTATATTCAGGATATAGTAAACAGGCGAAAAAGACGAAGCTTGTGATCAAGAACTACCCCGCATTCAATGTGCCAGCATTATATGTTTTGTAGCAAAGTGTGAGCTCATAGTATGCAGGTACCGACTAGTCGCGATCTTGACATCATGATGAAGGAAGTGTGCATTTTTAGTCTTGTCTAGTGCTTAAGGTGGCAATTACGAAGCTGACACGATGGGATACTTCGAGAAAGTAGGTGTGCCGGCCGTTTTATTCGTGGTTGCAATGTTGAGGTTCGCAAGCAAGGTAATCCTGAGGTCGTCCCCAGCGCGGGCACACGTGATGTGACATTATGCTCGACTGCAATGTAACAGCATTACATACTAGATGTGGTATGCCTAAGAACTCACATTCTGTCCTATGATGAACTGTTGGTCCTGCTAACCGATCCAAAACAGCCAAGCTCCTCGTACCTTCTCGTTATATCGTCGACCAAGCATTGTCAATCGGCATCAACACGCCGCTGATCATTTTCGCCTCATTAGATGCTAGAAACGCGATCCCATGAGCGATGTCATCCGCGCCTATGCAACCCTGCGGTAAATCGTCTCGTTTGAAGCTCATATGCAGGTTCTGCACTGGCCTGTTCATGTAAGTTTCTGGGCGCATCAACGTCGTGAGTGCAGTTCTTACGACAACGTTTCGAAAGCGGCTTGATCCCAATTCTCACGCACGATCGAAGACGAAATGTTTGTTGGAACACCTGAGATGTCGTCAGTAAAGTTAATTTGTGTTTCCTCGATGGTTGACGTACCACCAGGTAGCACGGCGTTGCAGCGGATGCCGTGTTCATGGAACCTCCAAGCAACGTTTTTCGTGGCTCCAACAAGGCCGTGCTTGCTTGCCGTATAGGCAACTCCTGCAGCTGCGCCTGAAATACTGGCATAGCTGCCGACGTTCACAATAGCACCAGATTTGTGCTCCTTCATACTCGGCAGGACAGCTTGCATCATCTGCACTGGAACCGTCAGATTGATGAGGATGACACGTCCCCATTCTGATTCAGTGACCGTGTCTGCGCTGCCGAAGGAGTCCATGATTCCTGCTACATTTGCCAGCACGTCGATCCTGGGTCCATACTTTGCGATACATGCTGCGACGGCCTCCTCGGCTGCCTTTGGTTTCGTGAGGTCGACTTGATGGAATGCAAAGTTTGAAAGCTGGGTATCGTCGAGCTCCTGCTTGAATGGTGAGATGTCGATTCCGAAGACGCAAGCCCTGCGGGCAAGAAAGAGATTGGAAGTCGCTAAGCCGATACCGCTGCTGCAGCCAGTAACGATGACTACCTTGCCGTCGAACGATGCCATTGTGGGAGACTGATGGGAGATTTGCCCGAGACGGTATGAAGTTGGGTAATGAGAAGATGAGCTTGAGCAGACTCAGTTATAGCTACATGGTCAAGACTTTGTAGTGCGACAACGCCTCGCTAGTCATCGGTCATCCGCCGTGTGCTGCGCGGTGAATGCACGGGGCCGACCTAGAGATCGGGCTAATTGCGTTTTTACTGTTGGCATATCCGCCAATGGAATCACCAACAGTACGGTCTTGGTAAACAAGAATACGGTAGGCCTTACGGCCCCAGGCGGGGTAGCATCAATTGTCAAATCTAGGGTTGGTTAGCCCGCGGCAAGCTACTTGCGCTGTCGCGTTCGCGTTCGGCAAAGGCGCGCTTTGGGTATGGCGTTGCAGAAAGCCGAGGCGGCTTTCGGAGATGGTCTTGATCTGCGCAGAAGCTCAATGCCAAATCATAGCATGAGGGGTATGCTGAAAATATGTGATGAGATGGGCTGGTCGTGGACGATGCAGGAGTGGAGAGGTGTCCGTTGGTTAGAAGATGAAGAGGCACGTGCGCGCACGGAAGATTGTACCGTAAACCTCGGGAAGCTCTTGATCGTCTTAGCCACTAATACCATGCTCTTTACGAAAACGGCACACATGATGGAGGATCAAGAATCCGTTACACAGTCTAGATTTCATCAAGACCTCTTTTCTAGCTTACGGGGTTGCGCTTTCGGTTTTGTCGCCTGCATGGACCCTGCCGACGTCTCGGACTGCGACTCTTCTAACTTTTGTTGCAGAGCGTTCAGCTGTTTCACGAGCTCTTGATTCTCGCCTGAAGATCCTGCTGCTTGATCTCGCAGACCCTTTAGATCCGCTTGCGCAGCTTCCGCTTCTCTCTTGTATTCATCTCTCTCTTTGCGAAGTCGCTCCACCTCTTCGTCCTTATCGTGGTTAGACTTCCCTTCCAGCTTGCGAGGCTTATTGCGAGCTCTGACCTTGGTATCGGCTTTCGTTGTTGCGTCATGGGTGGAAGGCTCCTCATGTCTCGCGTCGCTTGCTTCTCCCTTTTGGGCTTCACCATCATCCTGTTGACCAGGAATGGACGGTTGGTCTCCACTGCCCAAGGATGATACCATATCCTTCGCGCTCGTCATCCAACCTTCGTCCGGCATCGCAGACCCACCTTCTTCATGCAACTTCTGCAACTCATTCTCATCAGGCATATCTTCCTCTTGGACTTGCCCTATCATCTTCTCCAAGCTCTGCTTTTGCTCGTCACTAACCACCCATGCTGGTAGCTTTCCAGTAAATTTCCGCACTCCTTTGCCGGCTACTTCTCCCAGGTTCTGCGACAGAGTCAAAATCATCTCGGGGGGATGTCATACCAAGACATACCCATATAGGTCCATGTAGCGCGCCCGCCGCGGTTCCTATTCCACCGCCCAAACCACCCGTTATGGTCGAAGTCACGCCTCCCACCAGTGTACCTGTCACAGCTCCTAGTGTAGCA
This sequence comes from Ophiobolus disseminans, assembly GCA_010093685.1. Lineage (NCBI taxonomy): Eukaryota > Fungi > Ascomycota > Dothideomycetes > Pleosporales > Phaeosphaeriaceae > Ophiobolus > Ophiobolus disseminans. The sequence continues at coordinate 179,986 of MU006252.1, forward strand.
CCAGGTGCCACACCAAGTCCTGTCCCAACTGCGAGACCTTGGAAAGCGCCAGAGCGCATGTATTTTGCCGTCTTCCCGAAAGATTCCGCTTCAATTTGTGCATTGACGGCCTGTTCCGTCAGCTTTTGACGTTCGTCCGGATCGCCAGCACCGGCGGCTGCTGCTTTAAGTTCTTTTGCTTTCTTTTGCGCGTTCATCGAGGCATTCGCAGCCTTTGAAGACTCCTGTCGCACTTCTTCATCGGAGACGGCTTTTTTCTTAGAGCCAGGACTGCCTGACTGCTTTTCTTTACTCGCTTCATTATGCTGCTCCTTCTTCGTCGCCATGCTGTATGTGGTTCGATTTCAGTCGACGTCGTTTCCTGCTCACGACATTTTAGATCGAGTCAAGGCAGGCACATGCTACGTCATGGACGCTAGCAAGCTAAGCGACGTGAAAGCTGGTTTGCACGAGCACGAACAGTATAACGCGCAATCGTAATGTTCTCCGCCATCGCACACCACAACAGCGACTTTCATGGTCTCATGTCCAGGTTTACCGGTAGTCGTTCGCTTGGTTATTCTCAACGCATTGTCGCGGGATAGTACCTATTCTTGCCCACCACAAAAAGTTTCTCAATTTGGAACTGGTGAAGGAGTACCCATGACTGCCAGAGATGTTGACTGACAGCGACAGTTTCTTCTGGCTCAGTGTCGTTTTCAACGATAAGCAACAACAAAAGTCAATATGGTCTCAGGATGAAGGGTTGACTTGAGACACGACACTGCAGTCATGTTTTACGGAACAGGTATTGCCTTGCTAAGCAGGACAGACACCGCACAACGCGGTGCACACGATTTTGTGCATTGAGGCACATGAGATTTGGATGAATGTAGATACCCAAATTTAGACCGGCCGCATTGTTTCAGGTTAACAAACACGGTCTTGCGTTCGCAGCGGAACTTCATATTTCGTACCGGATCGCATACACTAAGCTCAATGTCAGAACACAAATACCTCGCATCGGGGTAATCGACAGTAGCACATGCGACGGTATTATGTAAATTGCAGGCCCTGGTTAGACCCACTAGGCATGAATAGATCTGCGCAATCTCCTTGGAGCAATATACCCGGAACAATAGGCTCCTCCAACCTCAGATTTAGCACCACTTTCATTCGGGGTACTTCAAAAAGACGTCGGGCTACTAATAGGCCTTCTACTTTCTCTAGTGAAGTTTGCTATAATACAGTCGGGATGAGATTGTTATTTGGCGTTGCGTTGTTATGCGCAAGCACGTCCTGTGCGGCAAAGCACACACTGAGAGGCCAAACCGGAAACGAAACGACATCTGCGTCACCGCCCAATACTGTTCGCATACGACTGAACCCAGCCGGAGTTCGAGACTATGCCGATAGCGACTACGCAACCTGGACTGTGCCGAATGCCGCAAAAGCAGACTTCAAAAGTAGTGGCAACACCAGCCTCTCCTTCACCCTTACAGCCGCCAGTGGGAAGCTCAGCGGAAACTCCAACAAGGCAGTATACACCCGCGTCATCTCATCCTTGGGTGAGCGCATAGTAGGCCAGGGAGTCTCGACCAAAACCGATGCCGGCGACGATGTTGGTGGGGTGCCTCTCACGCTCACCATCTCTGGACTATCAGCCGGACAACACACGATCCTGGCATGGCACAATGCTTGGGACAAGCTTAATGGAACTGCAGCGTTAGCTATAAGTGTTGATGGGAAGAATGCAGTAAGCCAAGTGCAGCAAACGGTGCGCGCGGACAACATTTGGGAGGCTGCCACCTCTTACAATACCATTACGGCCATTGAGGGCAAGGATGTTAAGATCACGTACTCGCCAAACCAGGACAATGGAGGTCGAGTGTTCCTGAATGGTTTCGAGATTGACACACCGCCTATGAACGATCAGATCAGCTTTCCCACACCTACGCATCGCGACGAACGGGTTCAACTTGCTGGAAGTGCCGGAGGAGTCCAAGCCTCATGGAGAACTGCTGGAGTGAAGGGCGCGACCTATGCTGTTTACCTCGGTATCTCACCCGTGGCACTTCAACTCGTTGCTTCCGGACTTTCTGAGACGGCTACTACTTTCGACAACGTCAACACCCAAGACACGTATTACTGGAGGGTTGATGTCATTGCCAACAACACGACATATGTCGGCCGCATGTTCACATTCCGCAGAGCCCGACTCGCATTTCCTGGTGCTGAAGGCTATGGCCGGTTTGCTCGTGGCGGAAGAGGAGGCAAAGTCGTCCATGTGACATCGCTTGAAGACACAGAAGCCGAAGGGACATTGCGATACGCTTTGACCAAAGCGACTGGTCCTCGGACAATTGTATTCGATATTGGCGGTGTCATCACCACAAAGTCACGTATGTCAGTGAACGGCCAGTATATCACGCTTGCTGGCCAAACAGCTCCGGGGAAAGGCATCGTCATCCAGGGACACCCTTTGGGTCTCACAGGCGCATCTGATATCATATTCCAACATATCCGTGTGCGCCCTGGCACCATTTCTAATCAGACCATCGACGGCATGGGCATGCAAGGCTCAAATCATGCTATCTTTGACCGTTGTAGCATGGGCTGGACGATTGACGAGACGTTCTCATCGCGCGACGGACATAACATTACTTTGCAGCGCAGCATGATCAGCGAGCCACTCAATATTGCTGGACACAAGAACTATCCCGCCGGAAAGATGCACGGTTTTGCCGCTTCAATCGGCGGCAATGTTGGCTCGTTTCACCACAATCTGATAGCGCATGCTGAAGGTCGCAGTTGGAGCATGGCAGGCGGTGTCGATGCTAATGCGAAATTTGCTGGACGGCTTGACATCCGCAACAATGTTGTATACAACTTCGGTGGGCGGGTAACCGATGGAGGCGCCCACGAAGTCAATTTCGTCTCCAACCTCTACAAGCGAGGTCCCGCTTCCAACCTCACCTACGCGTTTCGGACGCAATATGAAGACGACATGCCAGGAACGCAGCAATACTACTGCGATGGCAACGCAATGCCCGGCATCTTCGATGAGAACAGTGTGCAGTATCGCGAAGATGGTACTGGACAGTCGCGGAACATTGCTTGCTATGCCGACGTCACCATCGACAATGTCAAGTACCAGAAGTTCGTGGCAAAGCCCTTCTTCGACAGTTTCGTGGAAACGCAATCCGCGATCGAGGCGTACAAGATTGTGCTCAGTGATAGTGGCGCATCGCAGCCCACCCAAGATGATCACGACCTTCGCATCGTGCGCGAGACACTCAACGGCACCGCGACGTACACCGGAAGCAAGAGCAATAAGCGGGGCATCATCGACAGCCCAGCCGATGTTCGTGGGCTGGAGGGCTTCCCTACGGTGAAGCGCTCTGCATCTTGGGATGCCGACAACGATGGCATCGCGGACTGGTGGGATGGGTCAACTGGTGGAGAAGGCTACACGGTGCTCGAAGGGTACCTCAACTTCATGGCTGAGCCTCATGCATTTGTCTCGCCATCGTCCTCCATTGTAGTTAACCTTGCGCCCCTGGCCATGGGCTTCGTGCAGCCTTCATTCACGATCGAAGGTGCGAAGATCGGCTCTGTGACCGTCGCAGGCTCAAAGGCGACGTATGCAGCGGGGAGCGGCGGGGTTGAATGGCTCACCATCTTGGTTAAGGACGGGGAGAGCAAAGCGTGGTCAAGACCCTTCGGTGTCGCAATCTTCGCGGCAGCAGAGTCGTTGCAAAGTAGAAGATAGATATAGACTTTAAAGATACCATGGGTGACGGCGTAACGACCGGGACGGCGTAACGCCCGCTCCGAACACCAAAATCGCGACAGCCACCAAAGTTCAACACGCAACAACTCTATCAACATGAGCTCAATTGAGGCTGCGCTTGCAGCTATAGAAGCGCTAGAACTAGGAGAAAAGCTTGTATATACTCACATTGCAGCAAAGTATAGAGTGAATCGTAGAACGCTCGCGCGGAGACACTAGCGCATCGCGAGCTCACGCGGCACCAAGGCTTAAAACCAGCAAGCGCTCCACCCCTAGCAAGAGAAGGAGCTCCTCCGCTATATTGAGCGCCTTACAAGGCAAGGCCTACCTCCTACACGGCTAATGATACGACGCTTTGCCTCAGAGGTGGCTAAAAAGGAGCTCGGCATACACTGGGTTGATCGATATATCGAGCAACACTAGGTTGATCTCATCTTACGCTGGGCTGCTGGAATCGATCGCTCACGCCACTAGGCTGACTCTCAGTCAAAGTATAGCCTCTACTTTAAGCTCCTACGCAGTAAGCTCAGCCAATACGATATAGAGCCTTATAATATGTACAATATGGATAAGAAGGGCTTCATGCTAGGAGTACTCACTCGCTCAAAGCGGGTGTTCAGCAGGAGGCTATATGAGGAGGGGAAGATTAAGGCTTACCTCTAGGATAGCTCACGAGCGTGGATAACGCTGCTAGCCTGTATATGCGCTAATGGATCTCACCTTAAGCTAAGCCTTATATATCAATCAGCCTCCGGCTCGATACAGGATAGCTGGCTGCAGGCGTTCGATCCCGACGACCACCGAGCTTACTTTGCCTTATCACCCTCAGGCTGGACAAACAATGAGATAGGCCTAGCCTAGCTGAAGCAGGTGTTTGATCGCTCTACAAAGCCGAAGGCTAGGCGGAGCTATTGACTACTTATCCTTAATGGCTATGGATCTTACCTCACTATAGATTTTATTGAGTACTGCAATTGCAATCGAATTCTCCTCGCGATCTATCTACCTCATTCAACCCACACGCTCCAGCCGCTTGACGTCGTCATGTTCAAGCCTCTCTCCTCTGCCTACTTAGGCTAGGTAGCAGCCTTTATAGAGAGGTGCTAAGGGCTCACTTCAATAAGCAAGAGAGACTTCTATCCTATGTTTATGGCTGCCTGGGAGGTCTCATTCAAGGAGAAGACTATACTTAAGGCCTTTAAGGCGACTAGCCTCTCACCTCTCCAGCCAGAGGTGATACTTAAGAGATTCAATAGCCAGCCTATACAGGACAGCTCAAGCGATAGCGACTCCTCAGCCTTAAGCGCCTCTGATTGGAGGAAGATCAGGCAGCTAGTTAATTGCGCTATAGCTAGTAGAGACCAGAGAAAGATCTCAAAGCTCAACCAGACAATCCACTAGCTCTCAATCAGATCAGTACTTGCTGAGCATGAGAACGTAAGACTCAAGGAGGCTCTTATCAATGAGAGGCAGCGTAGAAAGCAAGGCAAAGCTCTGCCTCTAGAGGCAGAGGAGGAGTATCACGGTGGGGCTGTATTCTGGTCCCTAAGGAAGGTCAAGGAGGCACGTGATCGGCTACAGCACTAGGAGGCTGAGGAGGAGCAACGACAACTCCAGAAAGCAGAGGTAGCTAGGCTACGTGAGGAGAAGAAGCAGGCCAAGGCTCAGGCTAAGCAAGTAAGGCGCGAGGCAAGGGCTGAAGCTAGGATAGTGAGGGAGAAGGAGAAGGCTGAGAAGGCTGCAGAACAGGCCTCCAGAGCAGCTGCTTGTAGGACTCAACAACGACTTCAAAACGCTCTTAAAGCGACTCAAAAGGGCAACAAGATGAGGCCTAAGGCTGCTGCAAAGGCTGCTCTAAAAAATAGAGTTGTTGCAGAGCCTCAGGGTAGTAGAGAGGCCTCAGGTGCTGCAGCAGGCCAAGAGCCATCTCAGTCACGACACGGCCGAGCGATCAAGCTCCTAGCTAAAT
>MU006252.1:185736-222354 GCA_010093685.1 Ophiobolus disseminans
GCGACAGCCACCAAAGTTCAACACGCAACAACTCTATCAACATGAGCTCAATTGAGGCTGCGCTTGCAGCTATAGAAGCGCTAGAACTAGGAGAAAAGCTTGTATATACTCACATTGCAGCAAAGTATAGAGTGAATCGTAGAACGCTCGCGCGGAGACACTAGCGCATCGCGAGCTCACGCGGCACCAAGGCTTAAAACCAGCAAGCGCTCCACCCCTAGCAAGAGAAGGAGCTCCTCCGCTATATTGAGCGCCTTACAAGGCAAGGCCTACCTCCTACACGGCTAATGATACGACGCTTTGCCTCAGAGGTGGCTAAAAAGGAGCTCGGCATACACTGGGTTGATCGATATATCGAGCAACACTAGGTTGATCTCATCTTACGCTGGGCTGCTGGAATCGATCGCTCACGCCACTAGGCTGACTCTCAGTCAAAGTATAGCCTCTACTTTAAGCTCCTACGCAGTAAGCTCAGCCAATACGATATAGAGCCTTATAATATGTACAATATGGATAAGAAGGGCTTCATGCTAGGAGTACTCACTCGCTCAAAGCGGGTGTTCAGCAGGAGGCTATATGAGGAGGGGAAGATTAAGGCTTACCTCTAGGATAGCTCACGAGCGTGGATAACGCTGCTAGCCTGTATATGCGCTAATGGATCTCACCTTAAGCTAAGCCTTATATATCAATCAGCCTCCGGCTCGATACAGGATAGCTGGCTGCAGGCGTTCGATCCCGACGACCACCGAGCTTACTTTGCCTTATCACCCTCAGGCTGGACAAACAATGAGATAGGCCTAGCCTAGCTGAAGCAGGTGTTTGATCGCTCTACAAAGCCGAAGGCTAGGCGGAGCTATTGACTACTTATCCTTAATGGCTATGGATCTTACCTCACTATAGATTTTATTGAGTACTGCAATTGCAATCGAATTCTCCTCGCGATCTATCTACCTCATTCAACCCACACGCTCCAGCCGCTTGACGTCGTCATGTTCAAGCCTCTCTCCTCTGCCTACTTAGGCTAGGTAGCAGCCTTTATAGAGAGGTGCTAAGGGCTCACTTCAATAAGCAAGAGAGACTTCTATCCTATGTTTATGGCTGCCTGGGAGGTCTCATTCAAGGAGAAGACTATACTTAAGGCCTTTAAGGCGACTAGCCTCTCACCTCTCCAGCCAGAGGTGATACTTAAGAGATTCAATAGCCAGCCTATACAGGACAGCTCAAGCGATAGCGACTCCTCAGCCTTAAGCGCCTCTGATTGGAGGAAGATCAGGCAGCTAGTTAATTGCGCTATAGCTAGTAGAGACCAGAGAAAGATCTCAAAGCTCAACCAGACAATCCACTAGCTCTCAATCAGATCAGTACTTGCTGAGCATGAGAACGTAAGACTCAAGGAGGCTCTTATCAATGAGAGGCAGCGTAGAAAGCAAGGCAAAGCTCTGCCTCTAGAGGCAGAGGAGGAGTATCACGGTGGGGCTGTATTCTGGTCCCTAAGGAAGGTCAAGGAGGCACGTGATCGGCTACAGCACTAGGAGGCTGAGGAGGAGCAACGACAACTCCAGAAAGCAGAGGTAGCTAGGCTACGTGAGGAGAAGAAGCAGGCCAAGGCTCAGGCTAAGCAAGTAAGGCGCGAGGCAAGGGCTGAAGCTAGGATAGTGAGGGAGAAGGAGAAGGCTGAGAAGGCTGCAGAACAGGCCTCCAGAGCAGCTGCTTGTAGGACTCAACAACGACTTCAAAACGCTCTTAAAGCGACTCAAAAGGGCAACAAGATGAGGCCTAAGGCTGCTGCAAAGGCTGCTCTAAAAAATAGAGTTGTTGCAGAGCCTCAGGGTAGTAGAGAGGCCTCAGGTGCTGCAGCAGGCCAAGAGCCATCTCAGTCACGACACGGCCGAGCGATCAAGCTCCTAGCTAAATATAGATAGCTATATATAGAGAGAGAGGCCTGTAGAACTCAACACCAAAAAATCTCATAATAATAGCTATTGTACGTAGCTTAATAGCTTCATGTTGTGGTGTTGATTTTGGTGTTCGGAGCGGGCGTCACGCCGTCCCGGTCGTTACGCCGTCACCCATGGTAACGTAAACCACCACTAAAAGCCCCAAAACAAGCTAAGACCAACACCACTTTCTTAACTCTATCATGCCTCTACAACGCAACATCTTATTACTTGAACGCAAAGGTAGACTTCAGCTTGCTCTTTCTGCCTTTAATTCTAGCCGATTTCGAAGCCAGTGGGCCGCTGCAGACGCCTTTAACGTCAACCGCTTTGACAAACTGTAAAGGGCACTCGGAAGTAGAGAGGATATCTCTGATATTCTGAGGCACCAGGGTTGGGTTTCGCAGATAGACAGACAGGGGGGTTGTGGCAGTTCTAACCGGGAGAACAGAGAGGACTGTCACAGGGGATTCACTACAATGATCAGGGTTGCTGGGAAGGCTGTATCAAGATCGCTGTATTGAGTTGAACACGACGTGCTGTAAGTGCCCATCGCGTTTGTCTATATACTGTACGTGTCCCAGAGGTCCCAGGTCGTCCCAGTCGTCCCAGGACGTATAGGACGTCTGGTACGCGTTGGGATGGATGGGACGTGGGGGTGTCCCAGAGATCCCAGGTGTGGGGTCGGGACCTCGGCGTTCTGAGAGCTGTGGGACAGGGCCCTTGGCGCACAGCCCCGCCTCAGGATGTCCTATTGTGCAACGACAGCCTGTCGCTCCTCTTATAACCCGTCCACCGCCCACCTCTAGTACGTAGTTGTAACACTACCCTCCTTCTCTTCTGTTCGTGTCCTCATGAACTGACGCCATGGTTTCCCGTAGTACCAAGTACTGCCACCGCCGTAGTGACCGCATCAATTCTAAAGGCTATTCTACAATAGTGTCATGCGCGCATTATGTCAAGGCAAAGTTAGGGTGTCGTATGTCGTCTCTAGCTGATGTGTGTAGGAATTGCTATTGCGAGGGGATTACAGAGTGTCTCCTAGCAGACATTCCCATGCCTAATTTCTCGAAAATCGATTGTGAGCTTGCAAAGCTCGAAGAACAGGAGGATGCCGTAGAGGCGCAGCAGGATGCAGATAAGAAGTTAATTAAGGCCCCGCAGGAGCGCCTGCAGGTCTTGCGGGCAAAGTCGCGTCGTTTGCGGAAACAAAAGAAATAGCTAAAGCGTTAGGAGAAGGAGATCTTTGAATCGGGTTGTGTTAAAGCAGAGGAGTTAGAACAGTTAGAGCAGTTAGAGCAGTTCAACCAGGAATTGGCTTCTGTATATGCGGAGGCTCTAGCTAAGGCTCATGTTATTAACTAGTCTATCCTTTAGTCGGGTAGGGATGCGCCTTTCTCTGTGGAGACTTCTTAAGGTATGTGTATTTTGTAGTTCCTTCTTTTCTTATCCTCTGCCCTCTAGTCTAGTACTATTAGTTTAGACTCGAGTGCGACGCGTGATTTTTGTTCCTTTGTAGGGGTCTAGGGTTCAATTCCTTCTTAGCCTAAGATATTCTTTGACTTTTTGCTTACAGTTTCCTAGGTTAATTTTAGGTTCCTATGTGTCTTTAGTGTTGGGATATCCTTTCTAGTGGATAAGGTACTCGCGGGAGCTCTTAGGTCCTTAGTGGTCTAGGATCCTTTTAACTTCAAATTCGTATTCTTCTTCTAGTTTATAGTAGAAGGTTGTTTGGATTTACGTGTCTAGATCAGCTAGTTTAAGTAGCTTAACATAGAACCTTAGGTAGATTATAGTATCCTTTAGTAGATTAAGTGTGTATATAACTAGTCTATTGTATTTAAGAATAAAAAATAGTCTAACCTTAATGTAGTCTAGACTTTTGCTTAGTCGCTTAGTACCGAAGTTGCTTGTTCTTAGGTATACTGTTAGAGAACTAAGGTTTGAGCTGAGGCTGATCACGGGATTATGTAAGGGGTTGAACCTTAAAAAGGAAATAGGCACGACTACATGCACTAGCCCCAGCCAAAAGGCAGGTACAAGTTGAATTAACGGTGTTCAACTTGCGTAGTTGATATTTATACAGCATAAAGACATGTAAGGCGTGACTGCGCCGCTCTTAAACCCACTAGTAGGTCCTGCATAGGTCTAACCCATCACATTACCCCTTACTTAGCTCGCGCTAGTAGAGTACGTGAAAATACTGCTTACCTCTATAAGTCTCTTAATAGTGTAAGCCAAAGCGACTAGCTAGAGCTAGAATCGAACTTTAGACCTTAAGGTGTTGATTCAAAATGTAAGGGGTTAAACCTTAAAAAGGAAATAGGCACGACTACATGCACTAGCCCCGGCTAAAAGGCAGGCACAAGTTAAATCAACGGTGTTCAACTTGCATAGTCGATATTTATACAGCATAAAGACATGTAAGGCGTGACTGCGCCGCTCTCAAACCCACTAGTAGGTCCTGCATAGGTCTAACCTATCACAGATTAAGCCCGGAGACACGGGGATTAAGGCCCCGGCGTAGGGTATATAACATGGATTTTCATCCGATCTTTCCTAAGTAGTTATCTAATCAATACACTCATTTCAATTAAAGTTCTAACGTCTCTTAGCAACAACAGTTATAAGCCTAGCGCTTTAGGATCGTAGAGTTAATTCTCCCTACGTACCTAGCACTGCTAAGAGTGTTAGAACAATCACACTACTCTATTATCTCCTAATCTACACACGCACAATAAACGACAACAGAGTTAATACATACAATGCGCTCCTTAAAAGCCGATCTAACTAGCCGTACTAGTACGCCTAACTCTAGTTCTATTGCGCAGGCAAAGGAATCTAGGATCTTGTCGATCTAGACAAGGAAACACAGGCCCTAATCGATGATTAGGCACCTAATTACCTAGAGCTCGATTCGCTCCTAGAGAAGCCTACTAAAGAAACAAACAAGATGCTAGATTAGCAAAAGAAGGCCCTCTAATAGAAGCTTATAGAGTACAACAAGGCTAAGGAAGACTGCGTAGAAGCAATAATTATGCACCTAGAGGATGTAGCCGTCTATAAAGTAGAGCTTAATTAGTAGAAGAGGAATATTGCTAAGCTTAGCAACTTGCTTAAATAGGTACACAAGACTATTACCTATAAGCTGCTAGCTCTAATTTAGATTATGCTTCTTGTAGAAGACTAGACTACACTACAAGCCTTAATTAGGAAGCTAAAAGCAGAGCTTGCGCCGATTAACTTAACTACCTTAATGCTAATCCGCTAGCAATACCGCGAGCACCTTACGAAGGCTCGTAACAGGTAGATTAAGCTAGAAACGTAGTTTACGCAGTGGCAGATACTGTACACACAGGCTAGAGCTTAGCACCTTGCAGAAGTTGAGGGTAATCTAGTTCTTTAGGATTTCCTTAAGGCGATTAGAGCAAAGTTTGCACTAGAATAGGCAAGAAACCTTTAATAAATAATCCTAATAACAGCAGCTATAGGCGGGATAGCTGTAACTATAGATTAGGTAGCCCGCATATTCTCGCTCACTCTACAGGAGCACGAGATCACTAGCTTAGGAACTAGAGGGAAATCCGCTAGCGTGTTTGCGACTTTTGCGGGGGATAGATTACCCCCCTAAAGAAAGCGGTACCCTGCATTAAATACTAACTAACATAAATACCTATGCAAGCTAAGTAGATTGCACAAGTAGACTCTACTAAATTGCTAATAGCTTAAGACAGCGTGTACTAGATTAAGCTTAGCTAGGCCGCTACCCCTTGCGCTAACAGACTTAGATCGAACTAAGATCTATAAGCGGCTAGCGAAAAAGGAAAATACAGAGCTACGCGAAAGTATAACTAACTTAGGTTAGAAACTAATAAGCACTATCTAATTAATCTTCTCTAGAGAATTAGGCAAAGGCATAGCTTCCGCTAACTATCCTAGCTCGCTGCAAGCAGCCTTAATTAATCCTAGCTAGTTTAAGGATAATCTAGCATTTAGGGTGTACAGCACTATTTAACACGCTTACCTACTGTTAATAAGCACTATTCTTAATAGTAGTGGAGTAGTGCATTTAGTTAATAATCGAAGCTTTATAAAGGAAGGCACTTTTAGGAAGGCTACTCTAGAAGATAGCATTAACGCTAGCACTTAGTCGCTGCCAATCTTAGGCTATAGTAATTAAGTAATTAAGAACGCGATTAACAAGGTCTAAGGCGAGAAGACAGAAGACTTAATACTCAAAAACGTCTAGATTGTTAAGGGTTTTCACGTCAACATCGTATTAGAGCATTTGCTTAAGAAGGCAAAGGTCTAGTATTTAGGCTTAGATAGTACTTTAAGACTCGGATTAATTAACAACAATATAGTGCTAGCTAAGCTTTACTACTAGCACAACCTTATATTCCTTAAATACAAGCCTATTCGCTCTTGTCTATTGTCCTTAATAATTGTGAACGCAACTAGAAGATTATAGTAGCCTTAGGTTAAGAGAGGCGATAAGGCTCTCTAGTACTAACAATTAGGGCATCTAGGACAGCGAGCGCTGCAAGTACTCGCTTATGCTACGCAAAATGTAGAGATTGCTAGCACAAGAAGGGCTAAATGCACTAATTACTTAGTTATACATGCTACTTAAGTCTATTCGATACCCCTAAGGTTCATGCTTATATAAGCATGTACTTAGCTATCTAGCCTATTTAGGCTTAGCCTATTTCTATCTCTATATGCTCCTACTCTGTACTATAGCACAAATAATACAACAAGTACTACACATTCTATTAGGTTATAAGCCTAGCTTAACCTTTGCAGCTTTCGCCCGTACTAAAAGCGCAAGGTCCGCTAGATTAAGTACTCTACTTTAATTTACCTTTTTTGCGATCCCTACTAGTCGCTCTACCTACCTGCTGTCAATTACCCTTTACGGCCTAACACCTTACCTACTGCGACTCCTATATATCGCTTAATCTGCTGCTTACCTGTATCTAGCTATTACGCTGTTAATCCTAACGTTACTACCCTACACCCTGTACAACGATCGACGCTAATACGATAGGTACCTCCGACGCAGCCTAGATCCTAAAGCTGTTCTCTAATAGCAGCAACTTCAAGAAATAGAAAGCCGCAATAGAGATCTACGCGCAGATGCTCGACGCAGACGACGTTCTTAACGGCTCCCTCCTAAAGCCCCTAAAGCCCTACTACAATAGCCTTATCCTAGACGCTAAAGAACTTAACGACACTACAATCGTCCTTAGCAGTCCTAAATACAACAAGAAGATAAGTGCTATTAAGGCGTATAACGAGGGCAAGGAAGGCATTAACAAGCCTATTATTGAGAAAGCTAGCTAGATAGCGGCTACACTTAAAGCTTAGAAGAAGATAGCCGTATCTCTTAATATAGCTCTACTAAGGCGGTAGCGGCCGTAGTCGTGGCCGCGGACGTGGCAACAAAGGCAGTGAAGGACGAGGGGGTAGCTAGCAAGGCGCCCCTACCTAGTCAACGGCTACAACTACTACTACTACTACTACTACATAGGACAATACACAATCTATAGAGCGCTTACCTTAATAGCCTATATCTCACTGTACACACTGTAACCGAGAGCACGCCGGTAGTATAGCTCTGTGCTAGAAAGTCTATCCCTATCTTATCCCGCCTTATATTAAGGCAAAGTAGAATGCTAATATTACTAGCCGTACACAGTCTCCTTATACTAATACCGCGGCAGTCTTAATAGATAAGCCGCTGCCTCCTCGCGGCAACGCTCCTACTTAGGGCAGCGCCTTTATAATAACATGCCTCGCAGCAGAACACGATAGCGAGGACGAGCAGATCGCAGAGATCTTAGAGCAGGCTAAGCGCCTTGCAGACTGTGCTAACTACAAAGACTGTACAATCCTTAACACTAGCGCCTTAGATTACATCTGCAACAACTACAATCGCTTTATTAGCTTTAACTCTCTACGTCGCTAAATAGTTATTAAGACAGGTAGTAGCAAAGTTAAGGTTAAAGCCACTAGCACAATCAAGCTCACCGTACTCCGTAGAGACGGCGCAATTAATACCCTTACGCTTCCTAGCGTTCTGTACGCTCCTAATATGTTCCTCTTATGTATCTTCTACTTAAAGATCCGAGCTAAGAGCTACTTCTATTATAGATAGGACGAGCGCGTGTACGCCTACCTAAGCCTCGCTAAGGCCGCCTACTGTTAGATTTGATAAGGTATTAGAACCCGATGATAGATAAGATAAATTGATGATAATGTTCTATTGTCGTGTTCCCCGGTTAAGTGCGGAGTTTAACTAGGTGTTAGATCTAGTACTAGTGTGCTAAGGCGCTTATGCCCGCCCCTCCTGTTTCTTTTAGTGTTAGTAGCCTTACAGCACCCCTGATATCTAATACACCCTCTTAGCTTAGATGTATTTGCAAGCTAGTAACCTTAGGTGATAATAAGGTTCTTAAGTTTTGCTTAAAGTTCTTCTAATAGTGCCTTCTTAGTTACCTTGTGTAGTGATACCTTAACTAATCTAACTTAATAAAGGAAGTTTAGCTACTTGTTGCCTAGCAACACCTTAGTGAAGCTATCTGCTATTATTTCCGATAATTAAATGTATTCTACAGTAATCTTTCCACTTGCAACCTTCTGTCTTATCTAGTGGTTGTAGATGTCTACATGCCTAAGCTTTGTTTAAAGCTTTAATATCTCTTTTATAACTAGTCTAATAGTTTACATGTTATCGCAATAAATTGTAATTGTGTTAGATAGAAGCTAGATTTAGAGCTCTTTGAGTAGGCGTGATGTGAAGAGAGCTTCCTTAGCTACTTAGGATAGAGCTAGGAGTTCTGCCTCAGTAGTAGATGTAGTGACAGTGTCTTGCTTGCTAGCTCTCTAGGCAATAAGGCTATTAAAGAGCTTAATTGCATAGCCTTAAGAGCTTTTCCTGTCTTGTGTGTTGTCTGCAAATAATGCATTACTAGCTACTTAAAGGGTGTCTCCTTCTCTAAGCTAAAGTGCTAGCCACCTTATGTCTAATAGGTATAGAAGGACGCGGTCTGCGGCATCGTAATACTCTTAGGAGGGGTTTAAGAGGAAGCGTGCTAAGCGTAAGGTAGTAAAAGCAATATCTAGTCTAGTGGTGACTGCAGCAAAGAGTAGTGACCTAATTTTGCGTTAGTATCTGTTAATCTTAGTAGGTGTTGACAGTAAGTTTAAGGGCTTAAGTTTAATAGAACTTATAAGTGTATTATAGCGTAGCTTATGCTTATCTACTAGCCTGTAGATTTTGTCTACATAGGCAGCTTGTGAGAGATAGATAAGTCCTCCTATTCTGTCTCTAATTACCTCTACTTATAGGAACTACTAGAGATCTTCTCCTCTAGTTATAGTATACTTATCCTGTAGGAGTTAGATAGCTTATTATGCTTCCTTAGTCTTGTGTTTAGCATAGGCTAGGATAATGTTATCTATATAAAAGAAGATAATAATACTATCCTTAATTATGCAGCAAGGCTCGTAAGAGACGCGTGTAAAGCTAAGGTCTTTAAGAGTTGTTATGAACTCCTTCTACTAGAGCATAGGTAAAAGGCGCAATCTATACAAGGCCTTCTAAACCTTAAGGATAATACCTATCTTCTAGTATCCTTTAGGCATCCTTATGTAGATTTCCCTATCTATAGTAGCATAAACAAATGCGTTTGTAATGTTATATTGCTTAAGTTCTAGGTTGTGCTTAGCTGCAATTGCTATAAGCATACGAAATAATCTGCTAGCTAGGGTAGCTGCATAGGTATCTTAGGAAGAGATCTGTCTCTGTTAGTCTTCTCTGACTACAAGGCGCGCCTTGCACTTAATAAATTAATAATTCTTGTTAAACTTATAGGTGTATACCTACATGCAGTTTAGGACCTAGTGACCTGTTAGTCTAATTAAGGCATAGAATACTTCTCTCTATAATTCTATCTTTTGATAGCTTACTAAATAGTCGCATTCTGCTTCTTTAAATAGCTCTCCTATTAGGTGTTCTTTAAGCTTAGTCTTATAAGTTAGTAGAGGTAGGAGCTAACTGCGGTGTAGCTTAATGCCTAAGGCAAGCAGCCTCTTTACCTTAGCCTTATTAACCACTTCTCCTTCATGTTAGCTAATATGTCTAGCCTAAGTTCCTGCTATAAAGGCAGCTACCTATAGAATAGTCTTAGATAAGCATAACTGCGTTAATCCTATTGTCTTGCTTAGGGTCAACAATGTAGCTAGTAATACAGTAGGTAGTAGTAGTAATAGTAGAGGTGTTAGGTATATGCCTATAATCTTTCTCCCTATAATTTTCCTCCCTTAGTAATAGCTAGGTAGATTAGTCTCTTCTTAAGCTGTTAAGTCTTTAGTGGTGTTATCTTTAAAGAATAATTTAACCTTAGATTAGTTTATAGTGTTAGAAGCTCTATAGTCTTAATATAGATTGCAATCTCTTCTAGTGTGCTGTGCATAAGGTTGTCTATTAGGTCCTTAGTTTTGCTATTAAATACTAAGTGCTTATTAAACACAATATCATATATGCTGATAACCTTAGCTATAGATAGTATCTAGATGCGATAGATGTTAGATAATCTGTATCCAACTAGGTAGCTAACCTAAGCCTTTAGGTCTAGGCGTTAGAGGCGTAATTTCCCTCTGTGAGTATTATTAGTTATTGCAAAGAACTTGCATCTATATACTTTAAGATAAGTAAGGTTTAGTTTGCGGAGTTTAGTGACAATTCTATTAGAGAAAGCAATCCTAGTAAAGAAGGTCTTATATAGTGTCTTCTAGTTCTTAGTGTAATTTAGCGTTCTGTTGTAGAGGTAAACTGCTGCTCTAGTGATTTTAGGCTACAGTTCCTAGAAGAGGTTAGCATCTAATCTTATAGCGCGTGCCTTCTCCTTGTTTATACCCTCTAAGCGTTTAGCACTACTATTCTAGGCTTAAGTATTAGGAGCTAAAGGCTCAATAACAATCCCTTTATAGTTGAGCTAGCGCTGAACTTGTAGTTTGACAGTAGTAATCTCATTATCTACTTTAATAATCTTAATAGTGATGTTGAAATAGATCCTAAGAAAGGTAAAGAAGATCCTAAGTTTATTAATAATAGAATTAGTAGGTCTGTTATCTGTAAAGTATATGTCCTATTAGAGTCTAGAGAACCTATAGGTAATAAGCATTTAACTCTTCTTCTTAGTGATGCTCTAGTCCTTATAGAAGTAGAAGTTAATAGCTAGTCTTTCTTCTAGTCCTAGGTCATTGTTGCGTAGTGTGCGGCGTATTTAGCGCTTAGCTTTGGCTTTGCTACATGAGTTGCACTTAACTGTAGTGATGCCTTTAATGCGCACCCCCTTAGCTTGCTAAACAAGGTGCTTAATAGCTGCTAGGCCTAGATAGCCTAAGCGCTTATGCTAGGTGATAGCTAAGGATCTTTATAATACTCTTAGTGTTCTTAAGTTTGTTGTGTAGAAGGCTAAGTTGATAGTTAAGTAGTGTTCTAACACCTATTGGCTATAAAGCTTAGTAAGCCTTCCTAGAATAGATCTATCTAGTCTCCTGAGTGTAGTGGGTTTATGCTTAGTTTCCTACTATATACCTAGCTGCCTAAGGAGGCGGAATAATACTAGGTTGCATAGGATATCTAGACAGATAGCAACATCATGAAGGATAAGCTTAGTTATTCTGCTCTAACTAGTTAGGAATAGGTCTAGTGAACTATACCCTGTAATCTAGAGTTAAGAGTTGCCTGCCTATATAAAGTCGCTAGGTGTACATAGTCTATTGTTATAGGTGCGCTCTAGGTTGTTAGTAATGTAGCAGGTTAAGCCTAAGTCTAGAATAAAGGAGTGTTTTAAAGGGTAGCCTTAATTGCCACTAACTTAGAATAAGGCCTTAGTAATTGCGGTGATTTGCCAACCTTCTAGTCATTGTTAATTGTTATTAGAGACATCCTAGATAATTAGTGTCTAGGAATCTAATCTCTTGATGTATAGAGTTTAAGACTTTAATCTGCTCTTGCTTCTTAATGCTCCTTAAAGAACAGTGTCGTGCTTGCGCTTGTATTCTATAAGAGTGCGCATAGTGGAGTTTAGCTTCTACTATTTAGATGCTTAGTCATTATTAATATACTAGCAATCCTTAATGTTATGGACTTAGTCACATACTAGGCACTTCTTACCTAAAAATGCCTTGTTACTAGCAGGTCTTTTGCTGGACTAAGAGGAGGATTAATTGCTCTTTCTCTTTCTACTAGGGTTTCTTTCCCTGTGTTTAGATAGCGCGCTGTTTTCCATAGCTTTAGAAGCGTCCTTCTAGCTATCCTAGGTAGTTGCACTACTATTAGCGAGAAATAAGGAGTTATTAGCTACAGCAATAAATGCCTACTTTTTATTCACTGGTTTCAGCGGATAATTCAGGCTTATGTATTCCTAGAAGCGTTTTATTATCTCCTTTCTTGTTATAAGAGGATTGAACCTTCTAGTATCTTAGAAGGTTGCAGCCTATATAGGTGCTGCCTTATTCACAGCCTGCAGGAAGTCTTTAGTGATATTGTTAATATTATGTACCTTAGACACTCTATGCACTGTTGCATCTAATAATGCTTTATTATATTCTACTAGCTATGTATCCTAATTGTGTGTATTGCGCATAGGCTTAAGGGCGGTGTAGTAGCGTTCGCGTGTGCGTTCCTTTTTAAGGCGATTATCAACCCTAGCAGTGAGCTTAAGGTTAGCAAGCCACTAGCGTAGTAACTGTTCTAGTAGGCAGCATGTGCGTTAGAGATAGAGCGCAACTGTTGATTAGATTAGCTAGGTGACATGCTGAATACTCTTCTGTTAAGTATTATATTAGTAGAGATTAAGCTTATATCTCTTAGTAAGGGTCTTGTAGTAGTCTATATCCTTCTTATAGGCTTTCTAGCCTTAGATTGATAGCATAGATAGGCGTATTGCCTTCTCGATTCTAGCTGCAGCACTGTACTAGGATAGTTTAGGCAGGTCTAGTATAACTAGCTTGATTAGGAATAGAACTAGTCCTTCTTCCTTTACATTATCCTAGATGTTATAGGTAGCGCAGCGCGCTTTGACTTAAGTAAGCTAGATAGTCTAGTTATACTAGTTGCTGAGGATAACAGTTGCATCGCGTTAGTTAATAAGCGATATAGTGTAGTTGTTGAATAGCTTTTGTTAGGTAGCCTTAGTAGGTAGCCTTAGTAAAGGCAGTGAGACTCTTAATTGTCAGATTTGATAAGGTATTAAAACCTAATAATAGATAAGATGAATTGATAATAATGTGTTGTTCTATTTTAGTGTTCCCTAGTTAAGTGCGGAGTTTAACTAGGTGTTAGATCTAGTACTAGTGTGCTAAGGCGCTTGTGCCCGCCCCTTCTATTTCTTTTAGTGTTAGTAGCCTCACAGCACCCCTAATATCTAACAATTAGTTTAGGGATAGAAGGCAGTAGACAGGCGCCTAGTAATACCTAGCACTTTACATAGGCGCTTCTAGAGCCTACTTACAAACTAGCTTCCCTAGTCTAACACAATAGCATCTAGAAGCTAGTAATAGGCAATAACATGCTTAATAAAGGTCTATGCTACAGTCTTAGTCTTAATGTTTAGTAAGGCTACTAGCACAATATCTTTGCTAAGGCGGTTAGTGACTACTATTATATTAGTACAACTATTACTCTTAGGAAGGCTAGTAATAAAATCTATAGATACCTTCTTCTAGATTCTCTTAGGGATAGAGAGGGGCTTTAAGAAGCTATAGAGACCGTCTCTCTAGGGCTTAGTCCTTCTACAAACAGCGCAGTTCCGGATAAAACGTCTAATGTTATTAGAGATTCCTAGCCAGAAGTAGTCACGGGCTATAGCTTAGTAGGTAATAAGACGTCTAGGATATCCTGCTACAGCAGGAGAGTGCATTCTATTAATAAGCCTAGTTCTAAGTGGTTTAGAGTTAGGAACCTATTTGCGGTCTTAGTACATTAAGCAGAAGTTAGTGTCTACGTAGCAATCTGCAATTAATACCTTAAGATAGAGGTCTAGTAGGAAGCGTCGATTTCTATTAAGCACCGCTTATTTAGCTTCCTAGTACTAGCTGTTATGTTCTACAACATGTACCTAAAGGTCTTTAAGGCTTAAATGTAATCTAGGTAGTTTCTTTTCTTCTTCTAGTTCTTTAGATATAGTTTTAGAAGACAGAACAGAAATAAAGGTAATAACAGCATCCTGCTCTTCCTTATCCCACTTGTCCCTAGTAGCAGGCTTTAGTAGCTGCATATACTAGTGTTAAAGGCGTTTATTAGATATATCCTTAGGCATATCTTATTCTCTTCTACAGAGTGCATCTGCTCTAACATTCTTCTTTCTAGGGCAGTAGACAATCTCTATGTTGTATCTTCTAAGAAGGAGTAACTATCTTATCTGCCTCTTATTAAGCATTCTTAGTTTAGTAAAGTATTCTAAGTTCTTGTGATCTGTGATAACCTTAAACTTAGCTACTAATCTTAGTTTAGCATTCTATTCCTAAAGGCATTAAACCACTGCTAGTAGCTTCTTGTTATGAATCTTATAGTTAGCCTTATAAACATTTATATTCTTAGAGAAATATGCAATAGAATGTAGACGCCCTTAATTATTATACTAGGAAAGACATCTAGCAGTAGCATAGCTAGAAGCATTAGTTCTAAGACTATCTCTCTATTCTAGTTAAACTATACTAGTGCAGAGTTACTAATAAAGATTTCCTTAAGCTTGTCAAAAGCACTCTGTTCCTTAGATGTCTAGCGAAAGGTGACATTGCTAGTGAGCCGTGTAAGAGGGGCAGCTAGGCTGCTAAATTCTTTAATAAACTGCTAGTAGAAGTTAGCAAAGCCTAAGAAGCTTCTCACTCCTTTAACTGTCTTAGGTGCTTCCTATTCTTAAATGGCTTTAACCTTCTTAGAATCTATACTAATGCCTTTACTAGCTTTATGTAAGGCGTACGCGCGCACGTGAGGCAAAGCCTCGTGCGTCGGCTGCGCCTGCACGATATATACTGTTCCGCACACTATAATTAATGTTTATTAATTATACATACCTTTTTAGTTGCATAGCGTAGTAGGTGCGGACCTGCGTCCTAACATTATGATCAATAAACACCTAGCGCGCGGGGTAGGTCGAATGCCTGCGTAGGTTCGACCCCGCACAAAACCAGTTTTAGTATAAGCTAGCTCTGCGGGGCTGAGATAGGCGTCTTTTGGGCTAGTTAGCGCCAAAGAGCGCCATCGAGAGCTGCTAGAAGGTCTAGTATTACCTGCCTATATAGGCATGTGCCAATAGAGTGCGCTAAGCGCCTAAGGGCATACGCTGCAAAGAAGGGGGATATTGTGAGGCGTACGCGCGCACGTAAGGCAAAGCCTCGTGCGTCGGCTGCGCCTGCACGATATATACTGTTCCGCACACTATAATTAATATTCATTGATTATACATACCTTTTTGGTTGCATAGCGTAGTGGGTGCGGACCTGCGTCCTAACACTTTAATAATAAAGCCTAAGTACTTAGTAGACTTAACTTCAAATTCACACTTCTTAATGTCTAGAGGTAGGCTAGCCTTTCCTAGGGCATCTAGAACTTAGTTCACATAATGCTAGTGTTCTTTCTGTAATCTATTAGTATAGATAAGTATTAAGAGGAGGCGTGGATTGTAGCCTGTATGTAGAAACAGGCTATTCCTCTTCTAGTAGGAGGCTACTATCACGTGCTGATAACGTAATAGCCGCAACGGAAGTAGAGTAAAGAGTAGAGAAGATACTAGTAATATAAAATGTATATACGGAGGTGCCTTTCAAAAGTTCTTGCTCACGCTAGCTAAAGCTATAGAGCGCTACTAACCTTAGCTTAAACTTAGCACAGCACAAGAATTTTCCTACCCCGCTTTATAAAGCTGAACCTAGCCTTATACAATTAATTCTTGTTCTTATGGCCCTAAATACTCCTCTCTCTACTCGTGCCTTGATTGTCTCCTTAAAGTCTTCTTTTAGAGGCAAATCCACTTCTGAGATAGCTAAGGAGACAGGCCTCTCTGCTCGAACAATTAACTCTATCTACGCACGAGCTATTAAACGAGGCTTTGAGCTAAATAGGCCTCTAAGGATTGATGACCGCTACCTTGTGGATAGTCCTCGATTAGGCCGCCTACGCAAGAATATAGCAGAGTCTCTAATCTAGAAAGTACGGCGTGATCGCTATAGGCGAGAGAAGTCATGTGCTGACCTTGCTAGGGATCTTAGCTAAGAGGGAGTTAACGTCTCTGCCACTACAGTATAGAGAATACTTAGGAAAGCAGGGTTTAAGAAGACTAAGCCAACGAGGAAGCCTAGATTGACACAGAAGATAAAGAATAAGAGACTGTAGTAGTGTTTAGATTATAAGCATTAGATGCTTAATAATTAGATGAATGTGATCTAGTTAGATAAGACGTCTGTTGTTCTCCTTCACCGCCGTGGAGGATATAGGCTCTAGAGAAAACTAGATAAGGCTCTAGTACGGAGCTGTATTCGGGAGAGATAGAAGGGATACTCTGAGTTCATGTTCTAGGGCTGTTTTTTATATAAGAAGAAGGGTCCTTGCCACTGCTAGAAGCCAGAAACAAAGAAAGAGAAAGAGCATTTAATTAAGATAATTAATAAGATGAACGAGCTCCTTAAACCTTTTATAAAGGAAGAGTGGGAGCTTACAAATAGTATTAGAAGGATAGGGTTAAGGAACAAGCCTAGTAGGGTTCCTAAGTAGCAGTGGAATAAGAAGAATAGCAAGCTTGTTCGCGGCAAAGGGGCAGGGATTAACTAGTAGAGATACTAGAGCTAGGTTCTTATTCTAAAGGTGATTCCTTTTGCAAAGGAGTGTATGAAGAAGAGGCCAAATACTCTTATTTAAGAGGATAAAGCACCTTCTCATGCTCACTATGCTTAAGCTATTCTCTATAGCAGAGAAGAGGTTAAGAGGCTGCTCTAGTGTGGCAACTCACCTAACCTAAATGCTATTGAGCCTTATTAGTTCTGGATAAAGAGAAATACTACAAAGAAAGGGGCTCTAAAGAGCAGAGAAGTGGCAATTAAGGCGTAGGAGAAGTGCTGGGATAAGCTCCCTTAGGCTTAGATACAAGCTTGGATTAAGAGAATTCCTGTCTATATCAAGGAGATTATTAAGCTTAATAGTAGCAACGAGTACAAGGAAGGTAGAGGCATAGGTAGAGCTAGATAATGCTAAGATTAGTGGCGTTTTGTGGCGCTCTGGGCATTCCTTAGCTAGCAAGAACTTTTAAAAGGCACCTCTGTACTAGTTACAAGATTGATAGTTAGACACTAAGCTATAGAGAGAGAGAAGAGAGTCTATATACATTATAGAGTAGCTCTAGAAGGTTCTTTGCTTATAAATACAATCTAGTTCTAGAGCACTCTATATGCGTAATCTAATGTAATAGATTACGCGTATAGATAGATTGTACATTATAATGTAATAGATTACGCGTTGCTACTATAGATAGTAACAGCCTAATAGGCATAATATATATAGCGTTTACAGCTATTACTAGATTAAGCAGGTCACGTAATTAGTTACGTGACATTTCCTAATAAGGAAATACCTTATCGAAGCTTATATTCTTACAATAAGTACATTATTAAGGTAGGCTAAGCAAAAGATATTAATATACTTGCGAAGTACCTAGTTAATGTATCTTCAAAATGTGCTAGGAGCATTTGCTATCCTAAAGGGAGTAACTATCTATTTATAGAGACTAAAGCGCGTGCGGAAAGTAGTCTTCTACTTATCGCCTTTATTAATGCGTATCTTATAGAAGGCAGCAGAGACGTTAAGCTTAGTAAACTACTTAGCCTTAGTAAGATTGTTTAATATCTCCTAGATTAGGGGTAATAGGTACTAGTCCTTCCTAGTAATAGCATTAAGAGCGCAGTAGTCTACACAAAAGCGTAAGCCTTCTTCTAGCTTCTTTATAAATAAGACTAGTGCAGCAGCAGCTAAGCTGCTAGTGCGTATCTAGCCTTTGTCTATTAAGGAGGTCAGTTCCTTTCTAAGCACTAGTAGCTCTCCCTTGCTTATATTGTATAGTAGTCTCTATAGCACTTTAGGCTCTTGTCTATTAGTATCCTTAACTAGATTAATCTAGTGATTAATACTAGGTCCGCGTAGTGGTAGCAGCTTAGAAGCAGTCTTAGGGGTAAAGATCCAACTATAGTGCTTATACTATTCTAGTAACAGTGTCTTAATATCTAGAGTAGACTTAGGTGCAAGAGCCTTCTTAATATCAGCTAGTGAGGCTGAGAAGACTATAGTGCTATCCTATTTCTTAGCCTTAGTAATGTAGAGTGCATAAATAGCAGCACTAATCTTAGCAAGTAGTTAGTGGTTTGCTAGGACTAGTACAGGCTCTCCTTCTTTGCTATGCAAGCGAATGCGCTAGCGGGTAGCATAGATGTAGAGTGAACGTTTTGCTAGTGCAATAGTAACCTAGAGGCGGTCTATCTAAGGTCTTCTAAGTAGCATGTCAAATCCTAGTCTATCTCTAGCACTATATGCCTATTCTTTATCCTTAAATCCTTTAATATTAATATAGTACTTAGCAACCTAGTAGATAGTACCTTTACTAGCAACTCTAACTAATGTACGTAGTGTAATATCAATGCACCGTAAGCTAGCTCTCTTAACTAAGAATAGGGAGACAAAAGCATTAGCTAAGCAGCCGTAATCAATTATAGTAGAAGCAAAGGTGTTATAATTAACTAGTGTGTGTATGCTTATTGCTTTCCTATCTATATGTTTTGCTCTCTTAAATCCTTCCTATTCCCTAGCAAATACCTACTAACTTACATTTAGCTCCTGTCTGTAACTGCTAACAGGAGCTACTCGTTTCCCGGCATGCTAGTAGTAGTGTTCTTATTCTTCTCTTCTAGCTAAGGTAGAATATTAGTTGTAGCAGTAACCTTAGCTACTATAGTGCTATGTAGGCGACGTGCAGGCTAATAAGGGTATGTAGAGATAATATAGCTGCTAGCGCTATAGCGGAAGCAAAGGCGGTTCTTCTTGCGGTGCTAAATATAAGGGGCTAGGCAGAAGACTGCAGAAAGGCTAGGTTTAACCGTGATGAATTCGATAGAGACTATTTAGAGCTAGAGAACAGGCTGTCTAAATAGGCAGACTGCTAGTTTCTAGAAGTTTCTACATACATTGGCATATGTTATTATTTATAATCTTTTGCAATAGCTAGAACATTCCGGGACATTCTATAATGCTCTATAGTGTTCTATACTCTTCTATAATGTTCTATGCTCTTCTATTAAACCGAAGTGACTCTACTAAGGATAGTAGAGGTCTAACCTCTTACATTACCCTCTCTCTCTAATCTATATACAGTAGTGTTATGTCTTAAGTACTGCTCTTTATTACCTCTCCTAAATCCAGCTAGAAGCTATTTAGAGTGTTGATTGCGGTATAGAGCAGTGAAGGCTTCTTACTTATCTAAGGCAGTGTTATCTTTAAGATTTTCTGCTGGCTTAAAGGTTGTAAGGGCATATCTAGCCTATTTAATCTTAAAGAACAGCCTATTCCTGTAGGTCACTTCAGCTATAATCTGTTCTACTTCTAATTCTAGTTCTCTATTAACTAGAACAGGTGCTAGTTAAGTGTCGTTATTAGGCTAGCTAGGGAAGGGATCTAAAGAGGCTAGCCTTAGGCGGTCTATGTAGAAGACATTATAGATGCCTAGTAGTATATTAAGCCTAACTAAGTGTAGGCTAATAACCTTAATAACTGTGTATTTAGCATTCTTCTAGTCTAGTTTCCGGTTTAGGCGGCTATTAGAGAGCTGTTTCTGGTAAGAAAGCTAGACCTTGTTATTAACTCTAAGGTTAGGCTACTTATGTCTTTTCTAGTTTGCCTAATGCTCCTGTTCTTGTTAAGCCTCAGCTATTGTAGTCTGCGCTATATTAAAGGCTTGCTTAAGCTTTTTAATAATAGCCTTAGCCTTAATATAATTAGGTAGCACACGTGCTTCTAATTCTTCTAGGTCTAGTTCTTAGGAGATATTTAGTTAGATAGGGTTAACATTATAGCTATGTTATAGGAAGAAGAGAGAGACTCTTGTTAACCTTGCTTTACGTCCCTTAATAGCAATTAAGGCTATTAGAAGAAGGTCTACCTAATTAGTTTGTGCCTAGTTAATGTAAGCACGTAGATAGGCTTTAATAGTGCTGTTTATGCGCTTAGTAGACCTATTAGTCTGCGGGTGCTATGCTGTAGATAACTAGCAGGTAATGTTTATTATCTTTGTTAGGATAGCCTAGAAATAGCTAGTGAATTAGGTACTACGGTCTGATACAATAGCATCTAGAAGCTAATAATAGGCAACTATATAGCGCAGGAAGTTAGTAGCAAGTGTTTCTGCTGTAGTATCTTTTAAGAGAATAAGAACTACATCTTTGCTAAGCTAGTCTGTAACTACAAGGAGTGTTGTGCAACTATTGCTTTCTAGAAGTCCTTTAATAAAGTCTATAGAGATTTCTTTCTAGATCCTCTTAGGGAGGGGGAGTAGTTTTAGAAACCCTTACAGCCTATCTCGCTATAGTTTAACACGTCTATAGGTGTCGCAGTTCCTAACAAAGCGGCGTATATCGTTAGACATGCTAGGCTAGAAGTAGTCTCTTGCTAGGATCTTGTATGTCCCTTCCCTTTCTAGGTAACTAGTAGCTAGTAAAGCATAAGTATTATATATAAGTCTTGTGCGCAGTAGTTTAAGAGTAGGAACCTATTTCTAGTTGCAGTAGTGCAGAAGCGTGTTGCCTTTAACATAGCATTCTGCTATTAAGGCCTTTAGTCCTAGGTGTACTAGAAAGCGTCGTTCTCTATCTAGGACAGACTAGCGTGCTATGCAATAGGTCTAATCTTCCTTTACACCTTATTTCTAGAGTTGCTCTAGAGCAGCAGGCTCTATAGGTTCAATCCAGGCAGGAAAGGCATAAGTTAGCAGAATTATACTAGTGAAGGAAATAACAGCATCTATAGAGTCCTCCATCTCTTCTTTAGCAGTAGTAGGCTTAAGAAGCTGTTAATACTAGTGCTTAAGGCGTGCATCTTCTGTATCTATAGGCAGGTCTTATTCTCTTCTTAAAAGAGTATCTGCTCTCTTATTTAGCTTCCTAGGCTAGTATTACAGCGTGATGTTGTAGCGTCCTAAGAGAATAGACTATCTAATCTGCCTTTTATTAAGCATCCTAGGTTTAGTAAAGTACTCTAGGTTCTTGTAGTTAGTAAGGACAGTAAACTTCTCTATAGTCTAGAGTTTAGAATCCTATTCTTCTAGGCAGCGTATAATAGCTAGCATTTCCTTGTTATAGATTTCGTAGTTGCATTTATAGGGGTTGTTCTTGCGTGAAAAGTAGGCGCAGGGCCTAAGTATTCCCTTGTCATTATACTAAGAGAGGATGCTACCTATAGCATAGCTAGAGGAGTCTGTTTCAACTACTGTTTTCTAGTCTAGATAGAAATGCGCTAGAACAGGCTCGCTAACAAAGACAGCCTTGAACTTGTTAAAGGCTTCTTGCTCTTGCTGTGTCTAGCGCTAGCTAACGTCCCTAGTAAGCTAGGTAAGAGGTGCTGCAATATTAGCAAAGTCCTAAATAAAGCGCTAGTAGAAGTTAGCAAATCCTAGGAAACTGCGGACTCCTTTCACTAATATAGGGGCTTTCTAGTTAGTAATAGCTTTAATCTTCTTAGGGTCCATGCACAGTCTATTTTCTGCATCAATAATAAAACCTAGATACTTAGTAGTCTTAACCTTAAATTCGCGTTTGTTAATGTCTAGTTAAAGGCCAGCATCCTTAAGAGCGTCTAGGACTTTGTTGACATAGATGCGGTGTTCTTAAAGTGAGCTATTAGTGTATATTAGAACATCGTCTAGGTAAGCAGATACAAAGTTATCTAGAAAGCGACGTAAAACCCAGTTAATATAGCGCTAAAAGGTGCTAAAAGGAGTGACAAGCTATTTATAGAGTCTAAAGCGGGTCTAGAAAGCAGTAAGCTATTTATCTCCTTCTTGAATGCGTATCTTGTAAAAGGCTGCAATAACATCTAGTTTAGTATACTACTTAGCCTTGCAGATATTGTTTAATATCTTATAGATAAGAGGCAGAGGGTATCTATTCTTCTTAGTAATAGCATTAAGGGCGCGGTAATCAATACATATACGTAGGCCTTCTCCTACTTTCTTTGCAAAGAGAACTAGAGCTACAGCAGAAGAGCTGCTAACTCTAATAAATCCCTTGTCTAGTAGTAATGTAAGTTCTTTGCGGAGCACTAGTAACTTATCTCTAGACATATTATAGAGAGGGCCCTATAGTATTTGCGGACTCTTCCTATCTTCTTTAATAAGCTTAATATAGTAGTCTACTCTAGGGTAGTGTAGAGAGAGCTTAGCAGCTTAGTTTAGATCAAAGACTAGCAGCTAGTGGCGGTAGCTTAGTAGTAGGAGGTCTTTAATCTGCTCTAAGCTCAATTGTGCTTTAGGAGCTAAAGCCTTCTAGATGTCTGCTATAGAGGCAGCAAATACACTAACGGACTTGTCTTTCTTAGATACTTAAATATATCTCTGCATAGCTACTGCAGAGATCTCCTAGACTGTTAGTGTAGGAGGTAGTTCTTCTTTCTTGCTGCGGAGGCGGATACAGGTCCTTTCTAAGTAGATAAAGATAGACTTCTTTGCTAGTGCAATAGTAACATTATGTCTGTTAAACTAGGAGCGTCTAAGCAAGATATCAAAACTAAAGTAAGTGTTCTCTATTATGTATCCCTATCCTATGCGTGTATATCCTTCGATATTATATATAAAGTGGCAAGCTTGCCTAATAGTTCTAGTTCCTTCTACTCCTTAGAGGGTCCTTAGAGTAGGTAAATTAATGCACTAGAGTTTGGCTTTCTAGGTAAACTAGGCGCTCACTAGAGCATATATTAAGCAACTAGAATCTAGCAGTGTAGATGCGTAATAAGTGTGATTGATAAGCATATATATAGTAATTGGTTTTGCTTTCATATAGAGTTGAAATAAGCGCTAGTTTTGCTTTATCCTCAAAGCCTTCTCCTTATGCTCCTGCTAGTGACTTTAAGCAGAAGCTACTCTTTTTCTAACTTAGTATCCTCCTCTTCTAGTTATAGCATCTCTGCAATCTTTGTGGTTCCAATAGTAGTAGGAGAAGGGCGACGTGCAGGAGCATACTAACAGGAGCTAATAATATGTCTAGAAGCTCCACAGCGTATACACAAG
This sequence comes from Ophiobolus disseminans, assembly GCA_010093685.1. Lineage (NCBI taxonomy): Eukaryota > Fungi > Ascomycota > Dothideomycetes > Pleosporales > Phaeosphaeriaceae > Ophiobolus > Ophiobolus disseminans. The sequence continues at coordinate 209,003 of MU006252.1, forward strand.
CGGCTGTTCCTGCGTCTCTAAATCTTATTCTTACTTACCCACTTAGCGCGTTAATTTCCTAGGAATTGAGCAGCATAGGCATGTGTAGGCTCCTAATCCATACTATCGTTTTGCTGCGCATAGCGTTAAGTGTGAGGTTAGGGTCTCTATAGTGTCTTAATAGCGTCTAGCCTTAACCCTATAGTTTGAAGTAGGGAGGTGAAAGCGCTATACTCAATTAGAACTAGAAAGACACTAACAAGTCTCTCCTGCATAGCGTGGCTGATAGCGTTTTCTAGGAGTGAAATCTTAATAGTGTTATTAAATGACAATGCTCTAGCATTTGCTAGCTTAGTCTTAAAGCGTAGTAGAAAGCGGGCAAAAGACTTATGTGCCTTCTGCTTGATTAAGTAGACATTAGAGAGAGCTTTCCTCTAGCGGTTGGGGTCGCTGTATGTGCTAGCCAAGTAATCCAGTAGTTAGGAGCCTAAACTATTCTCCTCCTCTTCCTTAGCTCTAACAAAGGCTAAGCACATGTTCTAGGCATTGCTGCGTAGTCTAGCAAAGATGTAGCGCAGCTAGTCTATGTCTGATCCAATAACTTTGCTATTAGTTTTAATCTTGTTCTTGGCTTCAATCTCCTATCTATCCTATTTAGAGCGTGTACTATCAAATTCTGAGAGCTGTAGCAGTTTCTCCTTCCTTTTCTTAGACTGGGGTGCGTTAAGGCTTTGTTACAGAGCATTCTAGAGGCCTTGCATAGTCTGTTGATTGATAGCGTTGCTTTAAACCATTTGCTGCATAAAAGCGTGGAATGCTTGTTCTATAGATAGAGGAGCATTAGTAGCATTGTTAGCTATTTGCTTAGGTTCTTCCATAGCGTGTTCCATTGTGTCCGGTGATTCTAGTGATTCTAGTGATGATCAATATTTCTGTTGTTGCCTAGTGGCTCCGTTGGTGTCCAATGATTCCGTTGATGTCCAATGATTCCGTTGATGTCTAATGATTCCGTTGATGTCTAATAATCTTGTTGATGTGTAATGATTTGTTACGTGCTTATGCAGGTGTTCAACCGTAGAGGTCCCTGCAGTGGCGTCCTTGTATTCCGTTGTATTGCTCTCGCAATTGTTCCGTTGTATTGCTCTCGCAATTCCGTTGTAGAGCACTAGGGGATGGCTACACTAGCTACTCAAGTGGTTGATCGAATTCAAATGTAAGGGGCCAGGCTGAAGACAGCAGGAAGGCTAGGTTAAACAGAGATGAATTCGATGGAGTCTATCTAGAGCGAGAGAGCAGACTGACTTTATAGCAGACTGCTGGCTTCTGGAAGTTTCTACATACATCAGCATTTGTCAGCTGTCAGAAGAACATATCTTGTTCTGGCTAGTTCCAGGACATTCCATGACGTTCCAGGACATTCCATGACGTTCTATGATGTTCCAATGAACCGAAGTGTATCCACTGAGGACAATAGAGGTCTAACCTCTTACAACCCAGCACCCTCTTCCTTGCTTTCATGGACTTCACAGCAAGCGTCTCAGCATCAGCACTGTTCCCCATCATCCACGCATACCATGCTGCACGATAGAGCACTGTCGCCCATTCTTCCACACACGCATCTGCTTCTGGCTGGTGTCCTACAGCTGACTTTGCGTGTGCGAAGAGCGCCTGACACGCGGCCCAGTTCTCGTACGCTCCTGTAGGGAACTCTGCGTAGAGATTGCCGACGAATTGCTGCTTCCACCGCTCAAGCTGCTTGTTGGCCTCAAGCCACTTCCGCGTGGCTAGCTGCACCAGCGTATGCATTTCAAATGTTGCCCTGTCGGTCTCGACAGAGATGAAGCAAAATTTGCGCAGCGCCACTATATCAGCTTCGAAGTCATCGTCGTCTATACTAGGCTGCGACGTGTCGTCTTCTCCATCGCTACCAACCTGTTCCTCGGCCTCCTGCTGCGAGTCGACGCGGACATCTTTTTGTTCCTCCTGGCGACGTAATAAGCTCTCAGGGATACCCTGCCGGTCGAAGAAGCTCATGAGCGAAAGTAGCTCCGTTGCCGACGGCCGTATCTGCTGTATATATTCGAAAGAGATCTGCCACGTAACGATGATCGAGTTCTTGGCCTCCCAGTGCACGACACGTAGCGAGGCACCCAAACATCATAACAACCACAACCCACCTTTTTCAACACGCGATAACTCTACCACTATGAACCCGATTTTGGATGCGATTGCAGCAATCGACTCAGGGGAACCCGGAAAACAACTTTCGTACCGCGCAGCAGGCAGTAAGTTCAATGTCAACGCCGAGACGTTGCGACGCCGCCACCAGGGCACACAACTCGATCATGCAGAGGCAGCGAACAACAAGCAACTCCTCAGCCCACAACAAGAAATAGAACTCGTGCAGTACATAAACAAGTTAACTGAGCAAGGCCTACCACCTACGAGGACAATGATAAAAAATTTCGGGAGTGCCGTGGCTCCATGGGCATGTTCGAAACGCTGGGTTTCAAGGTTTCTTCGCCGAAACTCTGCACACCTCTACAGCAAATGGAGCGTCGGGATGGACCGCACTCGCGTTAAGGCTGACAGTGAGCATAGCTATCGTCACTATCTCAAACTCCTTCACGCAAAAATCCGACAGTACGACGTGGAGCCGCGGCACATCTATAGCATGGACGAGAAAGGGTTCCTCGCAGGCGTCACTTCGAGGCAGAAACGCATCTTTTTGCGACAACTTTGGGAGCAAAAGAAGGTCACAGCGGGCTTGCAAGATGGGTCACGAGAGTGGATAACAATTTTAGCACTTGTATGTGCTGATGGGAGCTCGTTGGACCCCAGCGTGATCTTCGAGGCAAAAGGTGGACTTCGCACTGGCTGGGTACACGACGTAGAGCCCGAGAAACACCAAGTTTTTTCACAACAAGTCCGTCGGGATGGTCTAATGACGACGTCGGCCTAGCCTGGCTTGAACAGGTTTTTAACAGACGTACAAAGGACAAGGCGCGGTTGAGTTACCGCATCCTCATCGTAGATGGCCACGGGAGCCATCTCACCCGCAAATTTTTGCAGTATTGCCTCACCCACAAGATACTTTTGTGCATACTACCGCCTCACTCAACCCACAGTTTGCAGCCTCTCGATGTGGTGTTGTTCGGGCCACTTTCGAGAGCGTATACTGTTAAACTCGCAGACTACCTTCAACGCAGCAAAGGACTCCTCCCGGTCAAGAAAGCGGACTTTTTCCTGTTGTTCTGAGACGCCTACAACACCTCCTTCACGCGCGAGAACATCCTAAAATGCTTCGAAGCTACAGGCGTCGAGCCTCGCGATGCCTCCCTGGTTCTGCAACGCTTCACAACACCCCCACCACAACTAGATGATAGTACGAAACTTGGAGATCACGGTGATAGGGGTACCTGGAGGGATACGCGCAAGTTATTTGACGCTGCTATGCTGGACAAGACAACAGTTGAGGCAAAGCGGTTAAGCCAGGCACTGCATTCCTTCCAGGTCAAAAACGAAGTAGTTCGGGAGGAAGACGAGGACCTACGCACTTCTCTCAACACCAAAAAGAAGCGCCCGAAGAAGAGCAAGCGCCTACACCTCTCACAGCAGAAAAAATTCCATTCAAATGCTATATTCTACAGTCCCAGCACCATCCACGAAGGCTTCGAGCTCGAGGGCCAAAAGGAACGCGAAAAAGAGGCCGAACAACTCCAGAAAAAACACCAGAAGGAGCTACGGAAGGCCCATAATATATATCAAAAGCAGATCGCGGCCGAGAAACGGGAGCAGCGTAAACGTGACAGTGAGGCCAAGAAGAAGGAGAAGGATGCGAGGGTGGCAGAACGTCTCGCCGCAAAGGAGCGCAAACAACAAGAACGCGACGCTTCGACCGCACAAAAATCTCACAATAAAGCCAACAAAGCCTCCCGAACAGCCTCACGAGGTGCTGTCAAAAAAACTCGACGGGTGGTCGTGCAGGTGGTGTTGCAGAGAGTGAAGCAGCTGCACCGCTGCCCCCGCCTCCTCCATCCAAACTCACCACGCGCGGACGGCAAATCAAGGTTCCAAAGAAATTCGAGTAGTACAAATTAATTGCATTGCTCTATTTACTATAACGCCACAGAATCTCATGATAATAGCTATTGTGGGTGACTCTACAGCCTTATTTCTTGTGGGGTGGTTGGGGCGGCTGGGTGCCTCGCTACCTGTCATGCCTCGCTACGCGGCCCAACACGGTACTAACTTCGTGGACCGCATTTGGCACTCCGACGGAAAACAACTCTTCGCGTATTATGCAGTACTCTAGAACTTGCCGAGTCTAACAGTTGAGATGGTATACGAGCCGTGAGACTAGGTCCTATATATGCAGCCAGATGATATGCTGGGAATCTTGGACCGAGCAGAAAATGGGAGTAGTGGAGAGAAGTCTGGAAATAATGAAGAGATGGGCAATGAGGACGAGAAGGAAAGTGATGAAGTAGTTGTTTCTACTGAGAGCGGGGCATTTGAGTCGTAAGGAAGACAAGGAGGCAAGGGACAAAGCAGTCGCAGTGGTCTAGAGCGAGAGTTTAAGTCGCAGGACTTGAGTCTGGCACCTTAAGAAGAGTTACCACCTGTCGAGTCGTGGTACGTGTTTAATAGCGATGTATGCGTCTCCTACTACTTCCTCGCCGTAGATACACAGGGCCTGCGTGGGATGGTAGATAGCTAACTACACTTGTAGAATGCAGAATCCTCTCACTACTATAATGGGAGCTTTTGAAATTCCATAGCTCTTGCTAAGCCCTTTTGGGATATAACTGTTGGACGGTGTGTTACGACTTTCTGACGATGGTTCGTGGCGCATGCGGAGGAGGGAAAATTGAACGCATTATTGCCACTATCGCAAAAATGGTGTTGAGTCATTCTGAGAGTGGTTTCGCCTACGTTGACGGATTTGTACATATCTGATTCACGCGTCCTTCCAAATTCGGTTACGTCCACGCTAGTCGCTCAAGCTCTCGCTTACAGAAGCGCGCCAGCAACAGAACACCCAAACATTGCGCCATCATACTTGACCCAGAATCGCGCACCCTTGGAAGATCTGTTTCTGAGACGGAGACATCTGCCGGATCTCGCAGTGCTTTTCAGAGTGCAACAGTCCACCAGTCTGCGGCTGCAAACCTTGTAAGCTCGCACTCCCCACACCCGACTTTCGATCAGACCCTTGACGTCGCCCCAGACATTTACGCTACCGGCGACACCGAAGATCGAACCTCGCAACATCTCAGCGGGAAGCTCGAAACACCGAGCCACGCTCATCCAACATGGACGCCAGTAACAACCCAAAACACGTACCCAAAGTCAAGAAGCCGGTCCTCCTCGCCCCCTCTGCTGGAAAGGCGACGCCCTCTCCCAGTCCAACCAAAGTCACCTGGGACGCCGAGAACAACCGCAAGCTCTTCCTGCTCACCTTTGGTCGCTCAATCACCGCTTCAGAACACGCGCAACTCTCCAAGGCCTTCCCCGGATCTACGACAAGCAGTATTCGCAATCGCTTGGGTGCTCTGCGCGCTGAGATGCGAAAACTACATGAGAGCCTGGAGTATGAGGTACCGGGGGTTTCGGGCAAGAAGGTTAGCGCTACTCCTGACAAGAAGAGTTCGGCGTTCCTCAAGAGGGGCGTTGATGAGGTGGATGAGAGCGAGGAGGGTTTTGCAACACCCAGCAAGAGGCAAAGATGGCTACGAATCCGAGATCCAAGTCACAGTCCCAGACGGCCAAGAAGGCGAAGGCAGCTCGTGAGGTTGCCGAAGATTCTGAAGACGAGATGTAGGGTTAATATTCCAGCATGATGGTATGGGATGAGAGTGGTTATAGTGATTATCAGTGAAGCGTTGACCTTAGATAGCTCAGAATGGCAATGTGAACTGTCTTTACAATGGTATGTGTCATTGAGCCTTTATTGTGGACGGGTCTCGACTACTCCAAACTTCTCTTCCGACTTCCCTTTGCTCTACGGTACCCAAACTAATACACCACTACTCCACGTACTGAAGATAAAAGCACTCGTTGAGCTAGGCGCAACTTAATATTCGACGTTGGAGCCTGCACTCAGCGCCAAGGATGACATTCATCAACACTGCTTCAGAAACTTAAACACATCTCTTGATTTTCCGACAGTATGGGTGCTTGCTCGTATCTGGAAAGTGGAGTATCTCTTCGATAGGTATGCCTCCGGTCCAAGATCAACCCTCTGGATGTACCCGCTCGAGCTCCCCGAGATACCCGTCCCGATCGAAATTATCGGGCCAGCCATGCTTCCGTAGTGTTTGACTCACAACCTAATTCGCAAACATCAGTAGAACGTCGTCAAACTTCGACAAGGCAAAACATACACTTCCGATCTCCCACGTGTACGGTTGAATTGTCCTGTTCCACGAGTTCTTCCCCTTCGGACAAGGAACCATCGTCAATCCTTCAATCACATTGTAGATTTCGTCAAAATATTGTTGAATGTCGTGTGGAACAGACCCCAAAAGCCAAGGCTCATCCTTTGGTGGCTCTGTGTAACCTGTACCCATCGCATGCAGGATACCTGGCATAAACGTCAGTCCTCTGGTGGTCTATATGTATGGGTCATATTGCCAAACCTTTCGCAGTGTCGAATATCCACCATGTACCATATATATCTTGCGTCAAGGCAATGAAACTAGCTGGCCAGTCTTCTGGACTCGGCATCAACAGTTTGTCGAATAGACGTTTTCCTTGGCACTTCTCAACAGTCAAGGACTTAAACGGCCAGGTATCGCGCAGATAGCTAAAATGTCGGGTCTCGAAGTATATTTCGTCTTCGCTGTCACCATCGAAGTGTTTGATATAAGGAAGATGCCGGAGGAGATCGATTACTTCCTCTGAGCGGCCGAAAGCACGCATAATGTCAACAGCAAGCTGCTCATCGCTCCAGCCTTCATCTGGAGGGTATCGAATTTCTGCGGAATCGAAGTAGGCTGCTTTCACCAAGAGCTCGTAATGTCGCTTGATACAACGAACTACCAAATCCTGATCATAGGCCATTGTTGACGTTGCGGACAAGTTGCAGGTCGTGGGGATTGTGATAGACCGCGGAATCCTGAAGTGCGGACAGTGGCGGGGCACAGTTTGTACCGATATTAGGATAAATTGGAAAGCGCGCTAAACCTAACCAATATGAGGCGGAGGATTAGGCCTAATCTCTGCCGAATCTCGCTTAACGTTAGGGTTTTTAGGGTTTCGCGAAGTAATTTTGAGGCCCGATCCCCATTCTATCAACCCCCCGATCCCCATCATTTTCTGAACTTCTTCCATTAGATTTTGGTACAAACTTATCTTTGAATTACACGCGCTATCGGTTCCCAGAGTTGCAGCGTTCAGATATCGTGTGTGGTAGTCGAAATCATTGACGCATACATACAGGACGTCAATGATGGCGAACTTTGTCTGGGACAGCCGAGCAGCTACGCAAGATGAGCAGCAGAACAACAACAACGCGCAACACGCAGGCGGCCGACAATGGCCCTAGAAAATTACCCGACAAAACTGCGACACTGTCTTCTGCTTTCTTGAAGAATTCGGCGTGCTTGTGTGCAAACAGCACCGTACAGGAGTCGTCAATCTTGACAGGCACTTGCAAGAACAGCATGGAACTCGCATTGCACAGCGACGACAAGTGCTAGAGTACTTTGCGCAATTTTCTGTCATTAAACCGAGTGCAGTAGAAATTCCAGAGCAGCCCGCAGCGCCCATCGCCGAACTGGGGGCGCCGTTAGACGGTATTCAGTGCAGGGCATGCAGCTTCATCGCAGTCCATAGAGACAGCATGAAGAGACACTGCAGAAAATCGCACCAACTTTCTATCCCAGGGCCCTATCCCAGGGCCCTAAGTCGACGTAGGGCACAGTTGGGTTTGCTAGGGACCAGATATACACACTTTTGCGCGTTCATATGGTCACGAACCCCATGGTCGGGTTTACTTCACAAGTCGGTCGGGTTAGCTTCCTAGTAGTAGATTAAGCCCAGATTTTAGTATGTTACTCAGCGTATCGTGTTGCACCTTGCCTGCAATTTGCAGTAAGATTAGACATGTAGCAGAGGTAGTTAGGGTTAGGGTAGTAACCAGGACCCCGCAGCGTGTCGCGTTAGGGTCCACGACCCCGCCGCGACGTGCGAGCCAACGTACAACGCGCGACCCAGCCGCGACCTTTAGGCCGCGAGCCGACGTACAACGCGCGACCCACCCGCGACCTTCAAGCCGCAAGCCGACGTACAACGCGCGACCCAGCCGTGACCTTCAAGCCGCGAGCCGACGTACAACGCGCGACTGCGACTTACCCGCGACCTGCGAGCCAACATACAACGCCCGACCCACCCGCGACCTTTAAGCCGCGAGCCGACGTATGACGCGCGACCTATGCCATCAACGCTATAGCAGACCTTAGCATTGAACTCCGGTATTTTAAGCACTTAGCCGAGTATTGCGTAGCAGTGTGTACGGTGTGCAGGCATGGCGTATTGCCCAGCTATATCGAGAACTATCTGCGACGCGCGCATAAGGTCAAGCACAAGCAAGCCAAAGAGATAGCAGAGAAAGTCTGCAGCTAGCCTGGGCTACTTGAGTATGCCAGCGAGTTGCACGTCCCGCACCAAGTTATCCCGCCCATCGACCAGTTGCCAGTATATCCCGACGGCAAGTTATGCCAGCTAGACGCGCGCTATTGCTCCAAGGTATTGCGGAGCGTAGAGGCGATGAAAAAGCATTGGCGAGAGGCTCATAACTAGTCGGTAGCAAGCAAGGGCGGCCGTCTAAGTCGAACCATACAAAATAATATACGGTTACGCGAAGAAGAGGGTTGTAGAACTGTGTATTGCCAGCGGTTGTTTGTCCAAGGCCAGGGTTCCCAGTATTTCGAGGTACAGCAGCCCAACAACGACAACGACGCAGGCGTCGTGCCCGTAGATAGCGGCGCAGCGTAGGCGCGCGTAGGCGAGGCGATAGCACAGGCGTAGACGAACGTAGAGAAGCGCGCGCAGACCACGATCCAGGCGGGCGAGCTCGACGAGATCAACCCGTGGGTAGACCGGACACAGTGGCTGCCGTACCTAGTAGGCATAGAGCGGGCGGACTTAATGGCATGTGTTGAAGAGCCGGTGGCCAAGCCGGATCTGAGGAGCGACGACGAGGGCGAGCCGGTGGAAGCAGCGATCTGGGCGGCCATGGCTGGATTGACGCAGTTTAGCTAGGCGTTAGTAATCGAGCGCGTCGGCATTTTCGTGCGGCTGGAGGCGATCCGTACAGAGAAGCACCAGACGCAGTTTAAGCCGCTGCAGCCGTACATAGACAAGGAGGCGATTGTCAAGCACACGCGGCCGTAGCAGCAGGTGTTGATGTTTTTCGCGCGTACGCAGAAAGAGCACGGGTGGAAGAGCCCGCAGTACTAGTTTACGCGGCGGCAGCGCGAAGCGTAGGAGGCGTTAGTGCGGCAGGCCAGACACGCAGGAGCAGAGGCGGAGGAGGCGGAGGAGATGGAAGAGGAGATAGAAGAGGAGATAGAAGAGGAGATAGAAGAGGAGATGGAAGAGGAGATGGAAGAGGAGATGGAAGAGGATATAGAAGAGGAGGCGGAAGAGGAGACGGAAGAGGAGATAGAGATAGACGACGTTGATGAGACGGACAGAGCAGTACCCGATCAGAGCACCGCGAGCGCCGACTAAGAGAAGTTGACCAGGGTCCAGAAAGCGTGCCTAGACTTTTGCATCGCGTTGCTCAACCACTGTATCACGCGCTGAGAGTACGACAGCCCGTTGGTGTGCGCGTTGGCGGTGCTAGGCGTAAAGGAGGACGGTTGGAAGGGCCCAGAATAGTACCCGCCGATATTATCAGCCGCAATTAAGGTCGCGCGGTTTATAGTAGTGCAGCAGGGGCTAGAGTTGTCAGATGCGGAACTAGCAGATCCGCAAGATAGCGAAGAATCGGACGACGACGACAGCGCGTACGAGAGCGGCCCCAGCCCACGCCGCCGCCTAAAAGGATGCCTGCAGTTCGTCTAGCATATGATGGATAGGTTCATGGTGCGAGGCTGCCACAGCCCTATGCAGTGGATGCTGGATCTGCGGACGTACGGGCTAAAGATCCATTACAACACTACATCGCGCGGGCACGTAGAGTGGACTAGCGATAAGCTGCTGTACAAGGAGCTGCACTTTAGTATGGCGCAGTTCCGCGGCATGGTCCACGGGCTCGCGAGCGAGAGCCAGCGGCTGTTGACTGAGGAGCTGTTGTTTAGCAAGGCTACGTCTGTACCCGCCGTGCCATAGGAGAGCATGCGCGATAACCCAACCGACGAGCGGCTAGAATGGAACTTTTTAAAGGACCAGCGCACAAGGATGCCCGTCAACGGGGAGAGGTAGCTTTTTGAACGGGTAGAGCAGGACGCTAGCATTAGAGACCGGTTTATAAAGCCCGGAAGCTAGTCAGGGGTAGACCGGCAGGCAGTAGAGCGGTACATGGATCGGGTGGTCGAGTTCCGCGAGAAGCTGGCTGTATTAATGCATATCAGCGGCGGGCAGCCCGCGCAAGGCCTAGAGATACTAAGCGTCCGGCACAGCAACACGGTGCAGGGCGGCCACCGCAACGTATTTATCGAAGACAGCATAGTAGTGTTTGTTACGCGGTACTACAAGGGCTACAACGTCAGCGGAGACGTCAAAATTATCCACTAGTATCTGCCGCGCGAGGTAGGCGAGCTAGTAGTGTGGTATTTGTGGCTAGTGCTGCTGTTCTAGCAGCGGCTTAAGGCGTTAGTGTGGGAAAAGGAGGCGGTATCGTCCTATATGTGGCCGGCTAACCCCAACAGGAGCAAGTGGACGATAGATCGACTTCGCGAGGCGTTGAAGCGCGAGAGCCGGATCGCCATAGGCTAGGAGTGGACGTTTGCCGGGTACCGCGAGATAGCAATTGGCATCAGCCGGCGATTTTTGCGTAGATCCACCGCGTTCCAGGCCGACAAGAGCGAGGAGAAGGAGGGGAACGAGGACACGGCAGAGGCATCTATTGCCGACGAGCAGGCTAGCTATACGTCACACGTTGCGGGGCTAGTGTACGCGCAAGGGATTATAGAGCAAGTAGGCGCAATAGCAGACAAGCGGCAGCAGTTCCGAGCATCTAGCACTAATTGGCACTAGTTTTTAGGCTTCTAGGCAGACGTAGAGGACAGCGAAAAGAGCAGGAAGCAGAAGAGGGCGCTATTTGAGAGCGAGGCGGACGAGGCAAGAATCGATCGGTGGCAGCGGCTGAGGAAGATAGACAGCAGCAAGCAGCTAAAGCGGATAATAGGCAACAAGGCTAAGTTCCGTGGCGTGCAGAAGGAGGCGATCGAGGCTATTGTCGCGGGCGAGAGCCCCGTCGTGGCTGTGATGCCCACTAGCGGAGGCAAAAGTTTGTTGTTTATGTTGCCAGCGTTTGCAGAGCAGGGCGGCACTACTGTCGTCGTCGTACCGTTGATCGCGTTACGTAGCAATATGAAACGGCGATGCTAGGAGCTAGGGATATCGTGTGTGGAGTGGGAGAGTCGCTACCTACCTAACGCGGCGGCCGTAGTGTTAGTGACGCCCGAGTCAGTAGTAGGGGAGGCGTTTGCTACGTTTTTGAACCGGCTTCAAGCAACGCGGCAGCTAGATTAGATCGTTATCGACGAGTGCTATATCGTGTTGAACTAGCAGTACACGTTCCGTAAACAGATGCAGCAGCTTAGCAAGCTAGTAGCCGCAGGGACGCAGATAGTTATGTTAACAGCAACGTTGCCGCTAAGCGAGGAGGACGAGCTGTTTAGGCGGATGCATTTCAAACCAGATTAAGTAAAGATGTTTAGGGCGCTAACAGCGCAGACTAACGTAGCGTATCGCGTTGTTAAGATAGGCTAGAGGGCAAAGAAGCAGGAAGTAGAGGCGACCGTGTTGGCTATAGTACAGCGGAAGCTAAGAAAGTACACGACTAGCAAGATTGTAGTATATAGCAACTTAGTACCTAAGGTCAAAGCGTTAGCGGAGAAGCTTAGGTGCTAGGCGTACCACCACAACGCTATCGGCAAGGCGAGCATATTAGAGGCGTTTATAGCTAGCTAGCAGCGCATCATCGTCGCCACTAGCGCGTTAGGCATAGGCGTTGACGTGCCCGACATCTAGTGCATTATCTACATTAACTAGCCGTTTAGCGTGTTAGACTACGCGCAAGAGAGTAGCAGAGCTAGACGAGATGGATTCCTAAGCGACGCAATTATGATAGTGCAGGAAGGCGATCAACAAGCGGCTATTAACGCGCAGGGTGAGGCAGAGCAGGCGTTAGTGCGATCGTACGTGGGAGAGAGCGGCGCCGCGCAGTGCTAGAGGGTAGTGTTAGACGGTTATTTAGACCGGCGAGAGACAGAGCGGGTAGGATGCGAGGAGGGAGAAGAGAGGTGTAACGTGTGTAGAGGGGATAAGGCAGAGACAGAAGAGGAGGACAGTGAGGATTACAACGACAGCGATAGGATAGGGATAAGAGAGAGCGACGGAGAGAGCGACGGAGAGAGCGACGGAGAGAGCGACAGAGAGAAGACCTAGAGAGCGTTTGAGCAGCAGCAGCGCGAGCGACAAGGCCTACGCCAGACGTTAATCCAGCAGCGGCAGCACGAATTTAGCGACGTAGAGTGGCTGCGCAGGCAGTTAGCGCAGTGGGCAAACCAGTGCGCGATATGTAAGGCAGCAGGCGAGGGCTAGAGCAATCACGATATACGGCAATGTTGGCGTGCAGAGAGCACGCAGGCCAAGGAGCAGATCAAGGCGATAGAGGGGAAGATCAAGTTCAGAAAATTTTGTGGCTGTTTTTGGTGCGGGGTGCCGCAGGAGATATGCCATCGGTGGGAAAGCAACAGACGCAGGGGGTACCAGCGCGCCGAGGCAGGCGATTGCTAGTATAGGGGCGTTTTGATAGGAGCGTTAGTAGGCATAGTGTTAGGGTACAGCGAGATTGGATCGCAGTGGCGTAGCCGATTGCAGGCAGTAGGCGTTAACGAGGCAGGGCTAGGGAGAGGCGTTAACGAGGCAGGGCTAGGGAGAGGCGTTAACGAGGCAGGGCTAGGGAGAGGCGTTGTTGAGTATTTAGCGAAGAAGCGCGTACTTGAGACGGTGGAGAGCAATCAGTTAGTTAGGGAGTTTTGCTAGATAACGCGGTTGTTAGCTGAGTAGGTAGATTAGGGTTAGGGTTAGGGTTAGGGTTTAGGGTTAGGGTTAGGGTTAGGGTTAGGGTTAGGGTTAGGGTTAGGGTTAGGGTTAGGGTTAGGGTTAGGGTTAGGGTTAGGGTTAGGGTTAGG